>CM047003.1:44661062-44963562 GCA_025698465.1 Gossypium longicalyx | reverse complement strand
GATAGTTCTGATGGACTTCCACAAAAGATAGTCCTCACGAGCTTCTACCAAAGATAGTCCTGACGGGCTTCCACAAAAGATAGTCTTGATGGGCTTCCCACATTATAGATAATCCTTATGGACTTCCACATATACAGTATTACCATGACTATGGTCTTCCATTCATCCCACTAAGGGCTCTTATACGTCCCACTCAAGGGCTCTCATATATTGGTGTGCATTGTTCTCCAAACCATTTCAAATATCCTATCTTAGCTCAGTCCAACTTAACCTCCCTCAAAGCCACATATATGAAATGCATATGCAACCCTCGAATGACCATCCGAACCTCCACAAAGCCACATAAATAGAACGTATATCATACACCTATTCCGCCAATAAAGGCTATGAATCATACGGCATATAACACACTAAACATTCCATTGAAATATCATAATCATACTTACTATCAGCCAATCATATCACTTTAATATGCAATAATGCATTGCGCCAAACATATTGTTTACTCAACATAGTTAGCTTACAACCGTTTTTATATTTTCATACCCCATTGCATACACTCACCATGCATCATTACTTCGACATATCATACTCATAGTTCAACCATTGGATAATTCATTATACACATAACACTAAAGTAAACCTATTCTGCTGATGAAACTGTACAAAAACATCCTTTTACTAGTTGAGTTCTGGAATTCACTTGGAAGTTGACACCAAATCCATCTACTAAGCCTTCTTCCTTTGTTACTTGAGCCTCATTGGTCAATACAACATAACAATCATTTCAGAATCCTACTAAGACCATTCATTATAATACAAACCATAATCTCTTTGTATGTAGGGGCCATATAAATGATTACCCACCACTTTACCCAAAACATAATAGAATCAATAATCAACTAGAATCTTTAACAACCTTTTTTTTACCTCAATTCTGATAATACAAGGATATTAGAAAGCTTACTAGCTTATAAGATTTCCAATTTCTAAGACTTAGACCTTAGTCTTTCCCCTTCATGCACGAATGTTCTTCAATCTTCTCTCTTTTATTGCAAACCTATTCACAACTGAAAGAAGAAGAACATAAAAATAAAAGGATTATCCCTGAAAAAGAATACCTCTCCTACATATATATAGTCCATCCGACCCCTTTCATCGAAACCAATTCACAACCACCTGGAAAATACCTTAATCAATATGTCTCCCACTAAGAAATATCTAGTTCATAACCAACCGGATCGTGGTTGAAATCTAACTTTTACTCAATCAGTCCGCTACTTGTTCTTATTTACAAAAAGAACCTGTTAGATTAGAGAACATTTCAATTTAGTATGCCAAAATATTTTGCTACATACGACCCTACAAATCTAGGTATGACACAACGGTATCATAATACCAAGGCTGGGTATTGCAATATCACTAGAGTTGGCCTCAATTTCCTTCACTTCAGCACTGTCAGGATATCACGACCTCTACGGTTTAGTATCACGATACCCTATTCTGAATGATGATTTCTTCAAGTTCAGGCCATTATCGACTCCCTACACCATTCAATCATATTGTTAGGCCCCCTCATGACACATTTGGCCAATTTGGGTCTTAAAAGGGTGTAAAGTTAAACATAAATATTTATTAATGCTTAAAACTAAAAATTGGCAAAAACATATAAAAGAAACTTAAATTTCTTAAGAATAAGCTCCTCAAGTGTGCTAGGTTATGTTTTTACACTAGTATGCACTTTACATGTCAGTTTAGCCTACTACGATTTATTCGATGATGCACTTCGGTGCTAGTCTGGTGTGTTGTTTGGACAATCCAGGTATCCATTTGAGTCTGAGTTATGATAATAGGGGTGTAAATGATAAGCTTGATAAATACTATTGAAACAAAATGGTATATGAAATTAAATATATGTATATATATGAGTTTGATAAAGAAAATTTATACTAATGTGGAAACAAATTGAAAATAAGCCCTGGGGGTCGAATCAAATGCGGATGAGTTGATAGACTCCAGAAATGAATTGAATGGTATAATGTTAATAGCATGTTGTAGAGATACATAAACAAGGACTTGATTCTTGAATGATATTGAATTGGTATGTATTGAATGATTGGTAATCGGTAAGCAAGTTGGAGTTAGTCATATATGTTGCATTGTTGAATAGGTTGTTTGGTAATGTTCTAGTATGCTTACATATATAAATTGATGATGAAAAATGTTTGGCATTTTGGAACATGAATTGGTTGGATATTAGGTACATATATGCATGTTTTGCCTTAAAACATATTGTTAATACTTATGTATATATATCTTGAATCATAAATGCACCACTAAGCCTATTTCTCAGCGTATGACCTGCCACAAATCGACGTAGAAAATTAGGCTTTTCTGACGAACTTAAGAAGCTTTTTCTCGAACAAAATAAAGTTTTTAGCATAGTTTTTCGTTATTTTCGTTATTTCATATTTTTGGGTAATAATTGAAAATGTCTTATTTTTGTCTATTTTTTTACCCAAATTGGTCGATAGTGCCATTGGGTGGTCTAACATGTGTTAAGTGATGTACAGACATATCAAAGATCGAAAATGAGCAAGAACGACACCAAGGGTAGTGGTACCGTTATATGCAACCCTTGGAATCACGACACCTCCGACAATATAGAAGACCAAGGATTCCCTTTAGTGGTATCGCGATATCCCCTTAGGCATGGCAATATCCACTTCCCAATGAAGACCCCAAGTTTCAACACTGCTCGAGATATCTTGATATCCTTTTTCGAATATCGCGATATCACCTTTTTCAATAGGAAAAACTTGGAAAAAGGGGCAACTTTTGTCTACCTGACCCACCAATCACACAAGGCCTGCGTAGGGCATTTTTGGCATAAAAAAGTCATCAAAATACACCTCAAAACAACCAAAAATTGCTGAGGAGGAGAAAGACACACATTAGTTTAGTTTTAGGTTTAGTTTTCTTTAGTTTTCTCTGCACCTTTCTAGGGTTTTTATTTTTCTCTTCTTCTACCTTAGATTAGAGTTTATTTTTCTGCACTTACTTATTGATCTTGTTTTTTATGTTAGTTAAGTTAGTTAGCACTATAACTATGGTTTATTTAAATTTCTAGTCCCAATACTTCTCTTTCAAGACTCATTAAGCTTTAGTTTAATTTATTTCGGTTTATTTTACTTTAAATATGTTAAATTTTGTTCCTTTTATTTTTCTTGCTTTGGATTTTCTGGTTAAATGCTTTTGTTTTCATGCTATTTAAGTTTTTTTTTTTGCATAAAAATCTCAAATTTTACTTTTTTCTTTAACTTTACTTTGATGGCTGCCTTATTTTCCATTACTATGTTTATTTTCTTCACCTTGAGCATGTGTAGCTAAACCTTTAAGGAGGTTGGTTGATAGAGATATGGATAAACCAAACTCTTTGGAAAAAGGACTAAATCGTAACAAATTGGACTAATTTGAATAAAACTAAGAACTTAGGTAGTGACACCCCTGAGGGAATATTAAGATAAAGTGAGACTAGAAGGTAATATTGTCGTACATCCGTTCGTTAGTCCTGGGTTAACTGATGAGGTCGGAAGATAAGTTAGACCTAATTTGTCTAAGTCGGTAAAATTGAGATTGGAAGATAAAATGAAGCCACCTAGAAATATAAGTGATTTATGTCCTGAGTCTGAAATTTTGTGAACCACATCGAAGCCAACCAACCCCATTGGTTATTTACTGGATAGTCCATTTAGTGTACATTTCTTGCAATTTAGTCCTTAGGGTAGAGTATTTAATTTTCTTGCAAAATTATCTTTTATGAATTGTCCCACTATAAAATCATACTAATTGTAACAGTTCGTTTTCAGTAAAGTCGAGATAGTGGTTTCGGGACCACAAATATGAGTTCAAAACAAAATTTATTTGAATATTATTTTATGGTCTACCGTATGATAGGAATATCGTATAAATATTTCGTTAAGAAAATTTTATCGATTACATGTTTAATTGGTAAAAGGACCAAATTGTATAACATGCAAAAGTTGAATTCTAGTAGGTAAAGGGATCAAATAGCTATGGAATTAAAAGTTGAAGGTCTTTATATGGAAAATAAGCCATTAAGAGGAGTTAGTAGATAAGTATGATGATTCATCCTTGGAAATTTTAATAAAGAAAAGAATGAAATTGGAAAGATGAAATTATTAAAGATGATAAATTAATTAAGTAACAAAATATCATCATATTTATCATCTTTCCCAAATTAAAGACATGAAAACCCTAGTTATGGGTGTTGAGCTCAAGCAAACTATTTTGGCTTAATTAGGTATGTATTCTTGTCCCGTTTTTAATAATTTTTATATTTTCGAGATCGTAATAGCTTAATCTAGCTATCTCGGGGATTAATTTGTAAAGTTATCAAAGTACTAGGGTTTTCCATGGATGAATATAGTTGAATTATGAAGTTTTATGGTAGAAAATAAAAGAATTTTGATGAAATTATGATTTAGGGACTAAATTGAAAAAATGTAAAATTCATGGAAAAGTTATGAATTTTGTGAAATACATAGGCTGCTATTGTGAGATATGAAAATTAGCTAGGCTTGGAGTAAGGATTAAATTGCATGAATTTCATTTTTCGAGCCTAGGGACGAAATCATAATTAGTTAAAAGTGTAACAGCCCTCACCCATATTCAACGCCGGAATAGGGTTGCAGAGTATTACTGGACTTATAACCCAAATAAACTTACATTTCATATACATATTCCAATATCATGTAATCATCATTCAGCATCAATCATATTGTCCCTATTACGAGCCTACGAGGCCCAACACATGCATTCGGGGTGGTTCGGGACGAAACCGATAACTTATGAATTTTCAGGGAAGCTTAGAAAATTTTACAAAATACAGGGGACACATGCCCGTGTACTAGGCCATGCCAAACCTGTAGGGTATACTAACTTAGGCCACACGACCTATCACACGCCCGTGTGCTGGGTCGTGTGGAGCATATTGACTTGATTTTTTTTATTTCAACACTAGGGGACACACGCCCGTGTCTCTGCCCGTGTGAACAAAAATAGGTTATTTACCAAGCCATTTTGCCACCTAAACTTGTACACCTAAACCAACCCAATTGGAACCAAAACGTAACATATGTAGGCATTCATCTAATCTCAACCAAGCATAAATCAAACCATTTTAATACCAACAACAAGACACACATATACTACAATATGCTATTTCATTTTATACCAAATTCACATTCTAAACTCAACTACATGGACAATTTCAAACATGCATTAATTTTCCTAAATTTACAAGCATACAAATTCTCAAATCATCAACCATTTGACTTCCACAATACCCATTATCAACAAGCATTACATATCCATAATCAATTTCACAACACAACTCATATGCATTAATATATACACAACCAAACCAACCAAATTAAGCCAACTTTCATGGCTATATACAAAACCAAACTTTAAACATTTACAAGCCAATTGAAATGGCTAAATTCAATACCAGCACATATATCAAAATGACCAAAGTTCCTATACATGCCATATACCCAAAATACTTAAGTTCAAAATTACCAAGGTGATAGTTGGATAGTGTGATAAAGTCTTCGACAATCCCGAATCTGAGCTAGCTTTGGTTTCACTATAAAATATGAAAAATTAAACGAAGTAAGCTATAAAGCTTAGTAAGTTCGTATAGAATTTAAATCAATTCATCATATTTGCTCAAATTAAGCAAATAAAACATAACATAACATAGCTTATAATGAATCACCAACCTACCACATTTGCATTCATAAAGTTAGATGTACTTTCATAATTTTCCTTATTTCAATGTATTGCTCGGTTCATGTACATACCTGTACCATACCGTACCAAACTCATACTTATCCATATCTTTGACATACCCGTTGAGCCATTCAGAATACTATTGGATACTCGAGAAACTCGAACCCTAAGTGCCACATATATAGCCGAAGCTATCTCAATCTCGTATCACATATAATGCTCACACTAGAGTTTTTAACGGGTCTGCTCATACAAGCTAACGATCATGACACAGCTGCAAGATGCTGCTCACATAAGCTGACGAGTATTCGCAACACATGTTGGATAACTCAGCCACCGGTAGGACGTACGGACTAGCACCCAAATCACATTAACCCATAATGACATATCATTTGTATCCTAAACTATTCCAAAGGTTCAACCGAGACTTCACACTTACCGAATTGTCGTCAAATGTGTCCGTAAGGTCGTATTTACAATTTATGAAATATCAAAGCATTTAAAACACAATTATAACAATGCTTATTACATACGAATTTACCTCGAATGCAAAAATGACGAATTAAGTCGATTAATCCGAAACTTTGTTCTTTCCTCGATCTAAATCTGTATTTCACCTTTTTTAATCTAAATATAATCAAAATTAATTTATTTAATAATCTCTCTACTCAATTTAGTCCAAATTATATATTAACATAATTTTACACATTTGCCCCTAATATTTCACATTTTTACAATTTAGTCTTTATTTCATAAAATCACAAATTCATGCAATTCAACTAAAACCCATGCTAGTTGAATTTCAATTAGGTCCCTAATAGTCCATATTTTTTTCGTTTATTTCACAATTTAACCAAAAAAATTACACATTTCACAATTTAATCCTTAATTGGACTTTTCAATAAAAATCACTTTATAAATGTTGTTTATCTCACAACAAGCATGCATTTTCTATCATTAAACATAAAAATAAATCAATGGAAAAACCCTAAACCTTTAAAAATTTTGGAAAATAGTCCCCGGGCTAGCTAGATTAAGCTGCAACGACTCCGAAAACATAGAAATCATTAAAATCTGAGTCAAAATACATACCATGCAAGAGGAGGAGCCTAGTCGAATGCTTAACCTTCAAAAATGGTGTTTTTCTAACCTATTTTCGGTGGAAACAAAATAAACAAGAAGACGCTACCTTATTTTTACATATTTTACCTTATTTAATTATTAATTTACTTTATTAACCTTTGTTATCTAACATTAAAATTCATTTAACCATGCACATAAATGTCCAATCATATTATAGATGGTTTGATTACAACATAAGGGCCTACACTTTAATAATCCATAGCTATTAGATACAATTAACTATTAGAACATAAATTTTACATTTTACGCGATTTAGTCCTTTTTATCTAATTGAGCATTCAAACGATAAAATTTCGTAGCGAAATTTTCACACAAACATACTATCATGCTGTAGACATTAAAATACTAATAAAATAATTATTTTGACTTTGAATTCATGGTCCCGAAACTACTATTCTGATTTGACTAAAAACGGGCTGTTACAAAAAGATAGGGGCAAAATGATAATTTTGCCAAAGATGTGAATTGGATTGAATTGAATATAAGTGGATGTTAAATTCATTCATATAGATTCGGATAGATCAAATACGGAGGTAGATCTGGGAAAAGAGAAAGTAACAGATTAGTAGCTTTTGTGGACATGAACATTGTCGAGGTAAGTTCGTGTAAATAAATTGTATATTTATATGTTTTAATTGAATTGCATGTATGTGATTGTATTATTTCCATGTATATGAAATTAATCACATATTCGACGATGACTGGCAAGTATTATGTAACACCCCTAACCCGTATTCGTTGTCGGAATAGGGTTACGAGGTATTACCAAATAACACACCTCATTCACATACATTTATACATTCATACTCAAAATCCATTCAAAACATCCACATCGTGCCTTAAAAGGCTTTACGAGACCTTAAAACATGCTTAGAAGTGGTTCGGGACTAAACCGATAACATTTACAATCTTTAGGAAACTTAGAAAATTTTCCAACATTTAAGGGTCACAGCCCGTGTGAACAGACAGTGTGCCTCACACGGCCACCAGACACGCCCACAAGCCGTGTGAAAATAGGGAATACATATTGACTTGTACGACCGAAGACACGTCCGTGTGCCTTGGCTGTGGGAAAACTGGGGAGGTTACTGACTTGGGTCACACGGCCGGCCACACGCCCATGTGCCAACCTGTGTGTCACACACGACTAGTAGACACGCCCGTGTGTCTAGGCCGTGCCAAACCTGTAGGGTATACTGACTTTAATTCGAAGGGTACCCCAGGGGACACACGACCGTGTAATATGACTGTGTGTTACACACGGTTCAGACACATGCCCGTGTCTTTGCACGTATGGACAAAAATAAGCCATTTGTAAAGCCAAATTGCCACCCTTTTTCTCATGCTCACCTAGCCATAAAAATGGTATCATTTTAACACATATATAGGCAGCCAAAACATGCTATTTCATGTACATTCTATGCCATTTAAATTCCATCCAATTCATTAATCAATTCCACAACCAAAGCATACCAAATCAATATGCTAAAATCATCAAAAATCTTACATAACTTATAATTGCATTTACTCATCAACTTATCCTCTAATTCAAATCATATAACATACCATATCATCATCTCAAATCAAACCAACTTATAAAACATTATATACATCACATATAACACTTACCAAACACATAAATCAAGCCAACTTAAATGGTTATACATACCTCATTTCCAAGCTAAATCTCATGGCTAATATCATGACTCAAAACATATCAAAATGACACTAGCCTATACATGCCATATATCATATATACAAGGCTTCAAAAGTACCAACGAGTTGATTGATAGTGTGATGACGTTCCCTGACGATCCCCGAGTCTGAGCTAGCTTCGATAATCTATAATACATAGACAAGTAACACACAGTAAGCTTCATAGCTTAGTAAGTTCGTAAGTGAATAACTTAATTCATCAAATAAATGTAATTCAACCATTTTTAACATTACCAAATCAAAATCACATTAACTACAAACCTTTCTCATGTCTTTAAACATGATCCAATATAATCTCATTGAATTTTATCAATGTAATATTCGAATAGGTTCGATTCCATATGTACCTGTACCACCTCGTACTAACCTTTTTCTCAAATATATTATTCATTGCCAGTTAAGCTAATGAGAATAGTAGTCGGATACTCAAGATCTCAACCGATAAGTACCTATACCATGGCCCATAGCCAAATCAAGGTAACTTATCCCGAAGTACCTATACCATGTCTTGTAGCCAAATCAAGGTAACTCCTCTCTGAATACCTATACCATGGCCCGTAGCCAAATAAAGGTATTATTCGCACTTGAAGTGCCGATATCATGGCCTGAAGCCAACTCATTCGATATGCATGGCCCGAAGCCAAATCAGTATATCAACTTATAACATTTCACAACTATCCAATTCTATACCTAATGTTCAACCAATAAGTTTCACTTGTCGATTTCATCATCGAACATCAGTAGTGTCGTAATCACAATATAAACATTATTCGAAATCTTATAATTATAGTTTATGCAATATCAAAGCATTTAACATGCATTTATAATGAAATTACACATACGAACTTACCTTTTACTTGGAATTAACGAATCAGATCGATTACTCGATAATCTTCAATTTTCCCCGATCTAAATCCGATTCCTTTCGTTCTTGATCTATATAAATTCAAAATTAACTATTTTATTCCTCAATTCATTCGATTTCATCCAAAACACACAATTTGGGACATTTTCACATTAACCCCTATCATTTCACATTTTTTCAATTTAGTCCCTATTTTATAAAAGCATAATTTACAATAATTTCAACTAAACCCAAGCTAGCCGAATATCTATAGGCTCCATAACAGCCCATATTTATCAATATTTCACAGATTTAATCCTTCAATTTACACTTTTCACAATTTGGTACATTTTATGAAATTTCACTAAAAATCACTCTAAAAAACATGATAATCTATCAACAAATACTCATTTTCCATCATCAAACATTCAAGAACTCAAGCATTCATCAATGGAAACTTTCAAAATCATCAACACTTTCAAAAATTAAGGCATGGGCTAGCTAGTACTCAAAGCAACGATCACAAAAACATAGAAATCATCAAAAACCGAGCTCAAAACATACCTCAATCAAGCTTAACCATGGCCGAACCCTAAAACACATCCATGGCTTTTCTTTTCTTTGTATTTTTGGTGGAATGAAGGAAAGATGATGATAATACATTATGTTTTATTTTATTTTACTTAAGTTATTTATAAATTACTAAATTAACATTTGTAATAACCTTCAATATCACTTAAATAAGTGTCCATAAATGTCCACAAACATATATAAGGGTATAATTAACACATAAGGACCTTCAATTTAATCAACCATAGCAATTAAACTCATTTAACATATAGAATGCCACTTTTGCATTTTACACGATTTAGTCATTTTTCTCAAATTGAGCTATCAAACGATAAAATTAACTCATGAAATTTTCACACATACATGTTCACATGTTGTAAACACCAAAAATAAAATTAAAATAATTTTACAACCTCAGATTTGTGGTCCTGAAACCACTATTTTAATTTAGCTAAAATTGGGCTATTACATTTTAAGTCCCGTTTGAATAAATGAAATTCGATGGATACAGGGTTTCCGAATTGGTTGTGGTCCTGCATGTGTTGTGGACACACCACAGCTCGAAAGAGCATCCCATTATTAGCTCTCATGGACTGCCCATTATATGGTTCTTGTGAGCTTCCTGTTAATAGCTCTTCGGAGTATCCCGATTGGTTGTGATCTTGCATGTGTTGTGGACACACGCAACTCTTATGAGTGTCCTGATATATGGCTCTTCAGAGCTTTCTGATTGCAAGCTCTTTCATGAGCTTCTCGATATTAGTTCGCTTGAACTTCTCGATTATGACTCTTCTGAGCTTCCCGTTATACAACTCAAATGAGCTTCCCATTACATGGCTCACATTAGCTTCCTGTTATATAGCTCAAGAGAGAGCTTCCCATTTATATGCTTGTATGAGCATTCTTGAATATAAATTGAAAAATTATAGTTTTGTGCACTTTGTGTGTACTACCCGTGTATCCATCTACATTTTAAATGATTCAACGGGCAAAATCTTGACATGAGAAAATATGAGTTTGAATTGAACCATTACTTGTATATACATGAAACACATGGAAATTTGATATTTGATGAGCTCATACATGTTTCTTGGTATTCATGTGAATTACATGACTAACATGTTTGATGAGGTTATGTGTTTAGGCTATTAGCCAAATTTCTTTGGATGTATTTTGTATGCTTACCTTAAATAAAAATAAATGGTAAGTTAATCTCTGTTATACGAACTTACTAAGCATTAAATGTTTATTCTGTTTCATTTCCTCTATTTTATAGTAATTTAGAAGCTCGATTTGGTTGGAAGCTGGTCGGAGCAACGTCACACTATCCTTCGGCTCATTTTGGTATAAATGGAAAAATTACTTTTGGTTATAATGGCATGTATAAGGTAATTTGCCCAATTTTGGCTTAAAAGTATTTTTGTTGTAAATAGCCATTGGAATGGCTTGAGTTAGATATATTTGATATGAAAATGTGTGTAGCTTATCATGTTTGTTATGTTGATATGGTTATGAATGGAAAATTTATGGGTATATTGATGAATGGTTTGAAATAACATGATTGGAGAAATATGCATATGTGTTTATATGTTCATTTAGGTAAGATTGAATACTTAGGCATATGGGATGCTATGATATGTATTAAACTTGGTTTTGGCTCGATTTAAATGTCTTGTATTGGTTGGTGAAATTGTTAAAGTGTTAAGGTAAGTGGAAGACAAATTGGGTGAGAAAAGTGGCCTTAGAAATGACCTATTTTCGTCCACATGGGCAGAGACACGGGCATGTGTCTTAGCCGTGTGTGACACATGGCCTAGTACATGGGCGTGTGGTTTGGCCATGTGTCCCCTGCATCTTAAAAATTGAGAAACAAAATGCTCAAAATATCCAAAAGGCTAGCACATGGGCGTGTGGCTTGGCCATATGGACTCTGCACCTTATTAATGCAAGTCAATATGCTCACATGGCCTAGCACACGGACATGTGGCTTGGCCATGTGAACCAAGTCAAAGAGTACCCTATTTTGGACACGGGCTGGGACACGGCCGTGTGCCCCTATTTCAAATGTACACACGGCCTGAGACATGGGCGTCTCCCTTGACCCTGTGAGACACACGGCTTGGCCACACGGGCGTCTGTCTCCTACACCTTGGAAAAAATTTGATATTTTGCAAAAAATACTCTGAGTACTCGGTTTAGTCCTAAATTTTTTCTAATGTGTATTTTGGGCCTCGAGGGTTCATATAAGGGACCATATGATTGATTCTGATTGGTTTATGATATGAATGTCAAATGAAATGAAACGTATATAATTGATTTGACCTTGTTCCGGTGATAGTTATGGGTTAGGGTTGTTACATTTATTAGTATCAGAGCTACAATTTAGCCGGTTCTCAGACTAACATAGTATGTACAAGTCTAGCTATACATGCCATTATATAACCTGTGTTAGTGTGATATCTCCTGACCATTTTACTCCTGACCATTTTAAAACATGTTTTTCGTATAATAGTGTCGTTCAATTTAAAGAAGCTAAAAGTAATGCTTAATCTTCTATGCAAAGAGCACTCTCGAGTAGTAGAAGGCCCGTATCTTAGGGCCGAGGAGGACAGGCTAAAGAAGTCTTCTTCCAAATGATGAATGAGTGGTTTACATAATATATAAGAACAAATTTGACTGTGCAACAACCTCCATCCCCTCCTTTCCTCAACCAGTTCCTGATATTCCACAAGGTACAGAACTTATTTGAATTGGTAAGCCACCTATTGATAAAATCTGTAAATATGGTACTAAAGAGTTTAGAGCTACAGTTGATGATGAACCAGAAAGAGCTGAATTTTGGTTAGAAAATACCATTAGAGTTCTCGATGAATTGTCTTATTCACCGGATGAATGTTTGAAATGTGCTGTATCTATGTTAAAAGACTTAGCTTACCAGTGGTAGAACACCTTAATTTCTATTGTACCGAAGGAAAAAGGGTCACATGGGAATTTTTCCAAACTGAATTTAAAAAGAAGTATATCAGTCAAAGATTCATTGATCAAAAGTGGAAAGAATTTTTAGAGCTTAAATAGGGGCATATGACAGTATCTGAATAAGAACGAGAATTTGTTCAACTGAGTAAATATGCCAAAGAATGTATCCCAATTGAAATCGCAATGTGTAAGCAGTTTGAAGAAGGTTTAAATGAAGACATAAAATTGTTAGTCAGAATTTTTGAATTAAAAAAAAAATGTTGTACTTGTTGATCGGGCATATAACTCTGAAGAGCTTAGTAAAGAAAAGATACAAGCTGAGATGAAAGCCAGAACATCAAGTAAAAAATTTACTGGAAAGTCATATCAGTCGGTGTCAGAAAAATCAAAGAAATCTTATGACTATTCTACCACCTCTGCGGGGTACTCTAGAAGAGACAGAGGTATTTAACGCTCTAATCCAAGATCACAGGTTATATCTGTAGCAAGTATGGGTAGTGTTGGAAACCCCAAACCCAGATGCAAGCACTATAATAAATTACATTTTAGAAAGTGCCGCATGAAAAGTGGAGCTTGTTTTGGATGTGGTTCCTTTGACCACTTTCTTAGAGACTGCCCGAATAGGCCTGAGAAAGATACTGTTCAAACTTCAAAGCCGAGCAACCTCACCACGAGAGGTAGACCACTTCGTAATCACGACAATGTGAGCAGTAGTCGGGGTACGAAAAAAGATACAACTGTAAGATCTGAAGTTAGAGCACCAGCTGGAACATATGCTATTTGTGCACGTGAGGGTGCTTCTGCACCTGATGTTATCACTTATACTTTTTCTCTTCTTGATACTGATATAATTGCTTTAATTGATCTTGGTTCAACTCATTCATACATTTGCACAAATTTAGTGTTTAATAAAAATTTTCCTATTGAATCCACTGATTTCGTGGTTAAAATATCGAACCCCCTGGGCCAGTATGTGATGGTGGATAAAATTTGCGAGAATTATTCGTTAATGATACGGGGTTATTGTGTCCTGGCTGATTTGATGTAATTCTAGGTATGGATTGGTTAACTCAGTATGATGCCGTGCTAAATATTAAACAGAAGCATATTGTATTGAAATGTCAGAATGGGGAAATGCTCCGTATTGAATCAGATGATATGGATGAGTTGTCTAATGTGATATCAGCTATGTTACCATTGAAATATGTAAAAAAAGGTTATGTTGGCTACCTTGCTTATGTGTTGGATACTAAAGTGTCCGAATCAAAGATTAAATTAGTGCCAGTAGTCTGTGAGTATCCTGATGTGTTTCCGGAGTTACCCGGATTACTGCCGGTTAGAGAAGTGGAATTTTCGATAGATCTTGTTCTAGGGACAACACCGATATCTATAACACCATACAGAATGACCCCTATAGAATTGAAAGAGTTAAAAGCACAGTTGTAAGAATTGATTGATAAGGGTTTTGCTCGACCTAGTTTCCCACCTTGGGGTGTACCGGTTTTGTTTGTAAAGAAGAAGGATGGATCGTTGAGATTATGTATTGATTATCGACAACTCAAAAAAGTTACAATTAAGAATAGGTATCCACTGCCCCGTATTGATGACTTTTTTGATCAGTTGAAAGGTGCAACAGTGTTCTCAAAAATTGATCTTCGTTCTGATTATTATCAGTTACGGGTAAAAGACTCGGATGTGCCAAAAACAGCCTTCAGAGCCAGGTACGGACATAATGAATTTCTTGTGATGCCATTTGGTTTAACTAATGCACCTACGGTATTTATAGATATGATGAATAGAATTTTTAAACCATAGCTGGATAGATTTGTGGTGGTATTTATTGACGACATTCTGGTATATTCTCGAGATGAAACCGAGCATGCTAATCATTTGAGAATTGTTCTGCAAACTCTGCATGAAAAACAAATGTGTGCTAAATTTAACAAATGTGAATTTTGGCTTCAGAAAGTTGGTTTTCTTGGACATATAGTATCTGCTGAAGGCATTAGAGTGCATCCGAATAAAATTTCAGCAATTGTTAACTGGAAACCATCGAAAAATGTGTCTAAAGTCAGAAGTTTTCTAGGATTAGCAGGTTATTATTGGAGATTTGTACAAGGGCTTTCGATGATAGCTTCGCCGATGACAAGGCTACTACAGAAAGATGTGAAATTTGAATGGACCGATAAATGTCAACAAAGTTTTGACCAGTTGAAAGCCCTATTTACTGAAGTACCAGTTCTAGTTCAGCTTGAATCGGGTAAGGAATTTGTAATTTACAGTGATATGTCATTGAATGGTTTAGTTTGTGTTTTGATGCTAGAAGGTAAAGTAATAGCCTATGCTTCTAGACAGCTAAAACCACATGAAAAGAATTACTCGATACATGATTTAGAGTTGGCAGCTATTATGTTTGCGCTGGAAATTTGGCGACACTACTTGTTCATTTAAAAGTGCCATATATTCACTGATCATAAAAACTTAAACTATCTAATTTCACAAAAAGATTTGAATTTGAGATAATGCAAATGGCTTGAACTATTGAAAGACTACGATTTGGTTATCAATTATCATCCGGGAAAAGCAAATGTGGTTGCAAATGCTCTAAGTAGAAAGTCTTTATTTTCCTTGCGAGCAATGAATACCCGATTATTATTGTCTGATGATGGCTCAATTTTAGCTAAGTTAAAAGCTAGACCGACATTTTTACTACAGATTTTCAAAGCCCAGAAAAATGATGATGAGTTACAGGCTAAACGAGTACAATGTGAGTTGACTTCCGATTCAAAATTTTAGATTGGACCCGATGATTGTCTGTTATTCCAAGGCAAAGTCTGTGTACCGAAGAATTCAGAGCTTCTACAGAAAATTTTGCATAAAGCTCATAGTGGTAACATGTCTACTCATCTGGGGAGTAATAAAATGTATAATGACTTGAAACAGATGTACTGGTGGTCGAGAATGTACTGGTGGTCGAGAATGAAACGTGATATTTCTGAATTCGTATCTAGATGTTTGATGTATCAACAAGTTAAAGCGGAACATCAGGTAGCTTCAGGATTATTACAGCCAATCACGATACTGAAATGGAAATGGGAAAGAGTTACTATGGATTTTGTATCAGGGTTACCCTTATCTCCAAAAAAGAAAGATTCCATTTGGGTAATTATCGATCGTTTGACGAAGTTTACACATTTTATTCTGGTACATATGGATTTTCCTGAACAGATTAGTAAAATTATATGTTTCTAAGATTGTAAGGCTATATGGAGTGCTAGTCTCCATTATTTCAGAAAGAGATCCATGGTTCACACCCCAATTCTAGAATAAGTTACAAGAGGCTCTGGGTATGCAATTACATTTCAGTACTGCATTTCATCCTCAGACTGATGGTCAGTCAAAGCGTGTGATTTAGATTCTTGAAGATATGCTTCGGTGTTATGTATTGGAATTCGCGTATAATAACAGTTATCAGTCAAGTATAAAGATGGCACCGTATGAAGCTCTGTATGGTTGTAAATGTAGAACTCCATTATATTACACTAAGCTCAGTGAGAAAAAGATTCATGGAGTTGATCTGATTCGTGAAATCGAAGAAAAAATAAAAGTGATCCGAGATATTTTAAAAGCAGTTTCTGATTGTTAGAAATCCTATGTGAATCTTAAACGAAAAGAAATAGAATTTCAAGTTGGTGACAAAGTATATTTAAAAGTTTCACCTTGGAAGAAAGTTATTCGGTTTGACCGTAAAGGAAAACTGAGTCCATGATTTATCGGGCCGTATAAAATTATTGAAGGAATCGGACCTGTTGCATACCAATTAGCTCTATTGCCAAAACTTGATAGAATTCACAATATTTTTCATGTGTCTATGTTACGATGATATCGGTCAGATCCTTCACATGTTATCTCTCCAACGGAGGTCAAGATTCAGCCTGACATGACATATAGTAAAGAACTGATCAAAATTCTGGCACGTGAGACGAAATAATTGAGAAATAAAAAGGTAGATTTAGTAAAAGTTCTTTTGCAACGACACGGTATAGAAGAAGCTACATGGGATCTTGAAGAAACAATGAGAAAGCAATATCTGAACCTCTTTACTGGTAAGATTTTCGAGGACGAAAATTCTTTAAGGGGGAGAGTTATAATAACCCGTTTTCAGTAAAGTCAGAATAGTGGTTTTGGGACCACAAATTCGAGTTTGGAAGAAAATTCATTTGAATATTATTTTATGGTCTACTGTATGATAGGAATATCATATAAAAATTTCATTAAGTTTATCGATTACATGTTTAATTGATAAAAGGACCGAATTGCATAACATGCAAAGGTTGAATTCTAGTAGCTAAAGGGATCAAATAGCTATGGAATTCAAAATTGGAGGTCCTTATATGGAAAATAGACCATTAAGAGGAGTTAGTAGATAAGTATGATGATTCATCCTTGAAAAATTTAATAAAGAAAATGATGAAATTGGAAAGATGAAATAATTAAAGATGATAAATTAATTAAATAACAAAATATCATCATATTCATCATCTTTCCCAAATTAAAGACATGGAAACCCTAGTTATGGGTGTTGAGATCAAGCAAACTATTTTGGCTTAATTAGGTATTCTTGTCCCGTTTTTAATAATTTTTATATTTTTGAGATCGTAATAGCTTAATCTAGCTGTCTCGGGGATTAATTTGTAAAGTTATCAAAGTACTAGGGTTTTGCCATCGATGAATATAGTTGAATTATGAAGTTTTGTGGTAAAAAATGAAATGTTTGTTGATAGATAAACAACTTTTGTAAAAGGGAATTTTGATGAAATTATGATTTAGGAACTAAATTGAAAAGATGTAAAATTCATGGAAAAATTCAAAATTTTGTGAAATACATGGGCTGCTATTGTGATATATGAAAATCGACTAGGCTTGGAGTAAGGATTAAATTGCATGAATTTCATTTTCCCAGCCTAGGGATGAAATTGCTGCTATTGTGTGTACTACTCGTGTATCCATCGACATTTTAAATGATTCAACGGGCAAAATCCTGACATGAGAAAATATGAGTTCGAAATGAATCATTACTTGTATATACATGAAACACATGGAAATTTGATATTTGATGAGCTCATACATGTTTCTTGGTATTCATGTGAATTACATGACTAACATGTTTGATGAGGTTATGTGTTTAGGCTATTATTAGCCAAATTTTTTTGGATGTATTTTGTATGCTTACCTTAAATAAAAATAAATGGTAAGTTATTCTCTGTTATACGAACTTACTAAGCATTAAATGCTTACTCTATATCATTTCCTCTGTTTTATAGTAATTTGGAAGCTCGATTTGGTTGGAAGCTGGTCGGAGCAACATCACACTATCCATCGGCTCATTTCAGTATAAATGAAAAAATTACTTTTCGTTATAATGGCATGTATAAGGTAATTTGCCCAATGTTGACTTAAAAGTATTTTGTTGTAAATAGCCATTGGAATGGCTTGAGTTAGATAAATTTGATATGTATATTTGTGTGGCTTATCATGTTTGTTGTGTTGATATGATTATGAATGGAAAATTTATAGGTATGTTGATGAATGGTTTTAAATAACATGATTGGAGAAATATGCATATGTGTTTATATGGTCATTTAGGTAAGATTGAATACTTAGGCATATGGGGTGCTATGATATGTATTAAACTTGGTTTTGGCTTGAGTTAGATGTCTTGTATTGGTTGGTGAAAGTGTTAATGTGTTAATGTAGGTGGAAGACAAATTGGGTGAGAAAAGTGGCCTTAAAAATGACCTATTTTCGTCTACACGGGCAGAGACACGGGCGTGTGTCTCAGCCGTGTGCGACACATGGCCTAGAACATGGGCGTATGGTTTGGCTGTATGTCCTCTGCATCTTAAAAATTGAGAAATAGAATGCTCAAAATATCCACACAGCCTAGCACACCTTGAAATCATGACCCATACCTTGAAATAATTCTCGAGAATACCTTGAAATCTTCACAATTTGGTCTTAATTCAACATGGGGTTAGCATCAGAGCTTTCATAAGCTCATATGAGACCCGATAATGAGTGTGCATCATATAATGTGTTTATTATATTCGTAAATGAATGTTTAATGTTATAAATTGAATGTAATTGATCATAGTTGCTTTGAAAATGAATATGGAATCTTGTAACTCAAAATTGACAATCAAGTTGAGTATCAGGGTGTTACACTAAGAGAGAAAGAGAGAGAGAGAAAGGGTTGTGCATATGCCTCCATTATTTAGGTAAGAGAGGTTGTATATGAGATATGTGATGCCACTTATAAACATCTTATTGGTAATAAGATTATATCATGTCTGCTTGTAGAGGCGATAATGTGACATTGTAGATCAATAATGCTACGTCGTGGGGTGGCTTAACAATTAATGATTGTCTCATCACGATTGAAGGGCTTTAGGCATTTCTGGTAGAGGTAGCTTATGGTAAGTGTATGCTCAATGGTGTGACTTTCAAGGGTGGCATATGGAGGAACAATAACACCCTATACTCGACGTGGTCGCCAGGTCCGAGCTAAGGGATGCCGCCACCGTTTCTGGAGTAATTACAATCAAACAAAACGTATATTCCACTTATTCTATCTATCATCCAGTCTCTTGGTATTGATAGATCCTTTAAATGTAATAATTTTGGTTGTATTTCTGTAGTAAATTTATTAGGTTCAAAAAGCTCAATAATTTTATTATTTATTTCTTTAATTTCGAATTCTGCAGTATTAGTATATTCATTAATATAAGTCCAACTTATTGCTAGATCTTCTGCTAAATCATTTATTTTAAATTTTTTTGTCTGAATTCTCAAACATAAACACTCTTCTATTAGAGGGTCTGTGATAGATATAAAGTAATTAGGTTTAACTTTAAAACTTATTATACCAGTATGTAAATTAGACTGAATACCTCCAATAAGTGCTTTTATTGGATTTTCAAATCTTTTATCTAATAAAACTGCTATTATAGGTATATCATGACCTTTGCTAAATAAAGCTTTAATTGTTATCATAATTATACCTAATTGTTATCTAACATTATTTATGTAGATTGGTATATTTCTAGCCTTAAATACTGTTATGGTTTCATTATCATCTATTCCTACTACTCTAATTGGATTTTTCATTAGTTCCCATTTTTCTATAGGAATGTCATTTTTTTACAACTATTAGTGGTAGCTCTAGTATCTAATAAAGCATGTAAAGAATATGTTTTATATTCTCTAAATTGAAATGTAATTTCAATATATGTATAATATTTTCTTGGTTGAAAATTTGAAAATGTAATAACATCACTATTTCCAATTTTCATTTGTTGAATAATTGTTGAAGTTTGAGTTTCTTCCATTCTAGTGTTTCTAGAATTTCTTCTAGGTTTAGTTGGAAAAATAGGTATTTGAACTGTTTTCATTGCTATTGGTGTTGAATTTGTACTTATATTATCCTCGCCTTCCTCTGTTTGAGTATTTGAGGGTAAAACTAAATTATCATTTGTATTGGTTATAGCATTATTTTTAAAATATAATCTATCTCCTGACGACATATATTCTACAGTACTTACAGGTTTTAAAGTACTAGTACCACTTATTCTATCTATCATCTAGTCTCTTGGTATTGATTGATCCTTTAAATGTAATAATTTTGGTTGTATTTCTATAGTAAATTTATTAGATTCAAAAAGCTCAATAATTTTATTATTTATTTCTTTAATTTCTACCTCTGCAGTATTAGTATATTCATTAATAGAAGTCCAACTTATTGCTAGATCTTCTGCTAAATCATTTATTTCAGAATTTTTTGTTTGAATTCTCAAACATAAACACTCTTCTATTAGAGGGTCTGTGATAGATATAAAGTAATTAGGTTTAACTTTAAAACTTATTACACCAGTATGTAAATTAGACTGAATACCTCCAATAAGTGCTTTTATTGGATTTTCAAATCTTTTATTTAATAAAATTGCTATTATAGGTATATCATGACCTTTTCTAAATAAAGCTCTAATTGTTATCATAATTATACCTAAATGTATATATCTAACCTAAGGATATTTCTTTCTAATTCTTTTAATTTTATGTTAATCCACCTCTAGTATCTTTAGCGACTGTGTTGTCACTAATTTTTTCTAAGTGTCTTTGACTCCATATTTTGAATTAGAAATATGATTTTTATTTATTTTTTCTATCATTTCATCAAAAAAGTCTTTTTCTTCTCCGATTAAATTACCTAATTTTATATCCTGTTGTTCAAATTTAGGAATTTCTTCTAATTGGTTTTTAGAACTACTTCCTACATTGAACATAAATATATATTCTTCATTATGTGAATCAAATTCTATTTCTGATATTAATTCATATAATATTTCTTCAGGATTTATTTTCTCTTTTAAGCATATTTCTAAATCTTGTTCGTCAAGAGTTTTAATCATTTTCTTTGACTTTTTTCCTTTGTTAGAACAATTTGGTGCTATATGACCTTCTTCGTCACATATAAAACATTTACATATTTGTTTTTTTAGATTTTTTAGAAGTTTTTCTTCTAACAAATTTTTTCTTTTATTATAACCAGTATATTTTTTATTTCCTGGTCTCCATCTAACTAATTTATATCTTTTATTTTTCTTTCTATGTTTTTTATAAGTATTAGGACGTATTGATTTACATCCAAATTCCTACTCATTTTTTAAAATTTTAGTACAATGTTTAGCACTTAATTTATTTTTAACTTGTTTAGAAGCTTTAGTTTATAAGCAATGTAAAGTTATTCTTTCCTTTGCAAAATTTATCTTATTACCTATTGAATCTATATTTTCTGGTTCTACTCCAGCCTTTTTGCTATGTTTTTCTAGATAATTTACATATTTTTGTATGCAAATTTTATCCCATGGTGGTGGTAATTTATGAAAATAATGGTTTTTCCAAAATTCTATATTTTCATTTTTTAATTTTTGATATTCATGAAGAAATTTTTTAGAAAATTCTTCTAGATATCTAATATCACATAATTTAATTTTTGACAATATATAATTAGATATACTATCATGATCTTTTTATCAAAATAGCCACAAAATTCTGTTTTTAGAATAAAAGTTAATCCTTTTAAAAGATTTTTAGGAGTTCCTATCTGATTAATTAACTGACTTTTTTGTTGTTTTCTTTTTTTTTTAGATTCCTCCCAATGTCTTAAAAATTGTAAAACATTCCCTTGGAATGTTCCAACGAAATAATTTAAGAATTTTTTTTGACCAAGTATTGTTGTTGTTTACAACCATAGTCATTGACTGTGCCCAATCATTTATAGTTTTTTCATATTTTAATATTAAAATATTAGTCAAATCTAAATATATTCCACCTTGAGCCACATTTCTTTTATTTAAAATCATCAATCCTATGTGGTATAGGTTGACTAGGTTGACTAGATGACTCTCCTGGATATCTAGTTTTAATTTCATTAGTAGCTATATTTTCAGTTTGAGTACCAAAAATTCTAGTTGTATTTTCAACTTTTTCAAAATCTTTATTTAAAGCTCTCAGATAATTATAGTTTTGAATATCTGACTCTATTTTTCTTTTTCCATAAGGATCTGTTTCTTCAATATCCATTGGTTCTGGAATTTCTATATTTTCTTCCTCATCTGTTGAAGTGTTTTCTTCACCAGATTTATAACTAGTAACCTTTAAATCTTCTAGATTATCAGAATTACTAGAACTACTACTATCTGTAGTATCTTAATTTAACATATAATGATAATTAAATAAAGTAAATAAGTTTTTATGTTTTTCATAAAGTTGTTCTATTAATTTTAAATATTCTATTCTTTCATTTTTATTAGCACTTTTAGTAAATTTAAATTTCCAATGTTCTATAAGTTCTTTATAAGATTGGAAACCATATTTTTGTTAACGAGTATATTTTCTTTTCTGTTTTTCAGGATTCTTGCCTCTTTTATTAGTAGAAGATAATTCTTCTAAAGAAGTGTCTTCTTCCTCAGATAAAATTAGTATTATATTACTATTGCCGTAATATAAAGGACCTAAATCTATTTTTTGTTCTATATTTTTGTTAATAAGAACCTGATCTAATTTATTATATATATTAGATAATACTTCTTTAGATTCATTGTTTAAATCTAATTCAGTTACCTCTCCTAAATTATTATCTTGTTGTTTAATTTTATTAACTTTGTTATATAATTTATTAAAATATATAGAGGTTATATCCATTAAACTATTAAATCCTTTACTAAGGGCCGAAATATTATTTTCATTCTTAGGGTCTATATGAATAGTATGATTGCAGGTTTTATCTTTATATAAACAATCTGTTTCTTCTATGATATTTATCTATGGTACCTAAAACCGTCTGTTATGTTATTATGTTTTAATACTCAAAGGCCTAACGTCTCTCACTTAGACTTAAACAGGCAACAGTAAGACAAAATAACAAATATATGAGTTTTAAGATAAATAACCACAGAATTAACTAAATTGTAAATTAAAGATAAGAACTTACAATGAATACTATGATATTATTTCTCCAAGTATCGTTACACCTTACAGGGAATAAGGGATGCAGAAGAAGAAGATATTTAGGATTAATATTATTACAAAGGAAAGTTTTTACAAGGAAAAGTTTAAAAGGAGAGGATATTTGAAAAGTAAAAAGTTTCTAAAACTATTTTGTATTTTCGATGCCTTGTTTAGGCTACATACATTTCTTTTTATAACAAAATTTCTAAACTTTATTTAATTTCTAAACTTCATAGCAAAATTTCTTGTTTAGGCTACATACATATAAAAGTTGTCAAGTTGATGTCATGACTTCCAAGATAATAAATAAGCTTCCCTGTTCGAGTATCAAATTTCAAAGTTTTACAAGCTATACTAGATGGATGTCACGACCTTAGGGTTCATTGTCATGACCTTGGGGTTCAACATCGTGACTTCAAAGGTTGGTGTCGCGGCATCCAATGGGTGGTGTAACTCCACTCACTCGTCCCCGTTTTTGGAATTGAGTTACTGGATGCTACAATACAAAATGAAAATTTATAAATAATTAATAGTAAAAAATTTAATTACCTTAATCAATTCAATCATGAAATACCATTTAAAATTTTTCCCGAGTCTTATATGAGCTTATGTGGGCTCTAGAGTTAACCTGAGAACAAACAAGGATCAAAATGTAACATTTTCAAAAGACAAAGGCAATCATGCGAAAAAGTGGTCATACGTGTTGAAAAAAATGAGTTTGGAAAACAAAGTGGGAAATAAGTTTAGAGAAAAACTAAAGCTTTAATTTTTTTCCAAGAACAAGAACTTGACTGTGACATCCAAAGTAATAAACACTTAATCAAAATTGTACATTTTCGATTCTTATAGGATGAACGCTTCGACTGAATAGTCTTCTCCATTATCCTCAAGCTCACGTTTGTCGAGTGTGGGTTTGCTTTGAATCAGAAAATTTTCCACAGAATTACCAGTGGAGTAATTCCATAATTTATCTAAACTCTGTGGTCAAGTTGTTAATAAGAAAAATATCTCTAGAAATCTTTTGAATTAATTTCTTCAAAGAATTTTCTCTCTACAACTTTCTCTTGAATTCAAGTGTGTGAAAAATAAAGACCCATAACTCTCATTATATAGAGAGAGTTTAAAGAGTTCAACTATTATTAAATTTAATCACTTCAGTATTAAATTAATATAATACTTATCAAGATAAGTGATTAAATTTAATATTAAGATAATTAATTTAATATTAAATTAATAAAATACTATCAAGATAAGTATTAAGTTAAATTTAATATTAAATTTATTAAAATAATATTATTTTTAAAATAGTTAGTTTGAATCAAATTATCTTGTAGAGTCCTAGTAGGAATGTGATTCTTCCACTGCTTAACTGTAGAGGAGCCACTGTCGCCGACCATCCGCCAACCACCATAATGCTACCTTCTTAGACGTCGACATCATTGTTTCTGGTGGTGCAAGCGTGACACCCTCACAACACCCCGAACCGTTTCGAATGCTGTCGGTTTGATCCGAGCCAGTGATGGTTTGATTGCTCCGTTCCAGCCACCGAGTCAATCAGTTTTGGGTTTCGATCTTGGTTTTGGGTTCATGAGTGTAATTTTCAATCTCAGGTCCAATTTTCAAGTCGAATTACCATTTGGCCAATTGTCTGACTTGAAAAATTAATTTTAATTAATTTGATTAATTTAATTTTACTTGATCAAAATTAGTTTTCCCAAAAAATCATTAAGATTTTCCAAAATAAATTTTTAAGAAAATTCTTTAATCAAATTCTCTATTTGAATAATTCTCACATTTGCCTAATTTAATTCCACATCGAATAAATTGTCTCAATTAAATTATTTCCAAAGTCGTAGAATTTTCTTTTGATTTAAAAGCAGTCCGATCGAGGTTTTGTTGAGCTAGTGGATAGACCAATCAGACATATACAATTAGGCTCTATTAATTGCAATTATGTACAGAAGCATCGTTCCAATAATTCACAATTTACTTAATCATGAAGTTAATCCTCAACAAGTAACATGATTGAAAACTCCTTATTGTATACTCTTTACAAAAGCAATTCATCTAATTGCTTTGTCCAATGACCTCGCCATGTGTGTGTTACCCTCATATGATATCCTTGATTCCTTTGAGTTAAATCCGTTCACTTAATACTATCCTATTTTATGTCATTGTCATCATTGTGTCTTCTTAATGATTAATATGATCACTGTTAACAAATGATTGTGATAAATTGCTCGTTCAAGAACAAGCAACCTGTGGTCACGTTCCATTTTTATCAATCCACACAATGCCAATGACAAGATATGGTTAACTTTTTAATTGAGCTATGAATTCCACTATTGCTACTAAAGTCATGTCATACACAAGTCATGTACCCAACATATTGGCTATCGGCTCGATCATCTTTAGAGCATTAGCCTCCACTTATATCAAAGCACATGAGTTACATACGTATGGTCAGTGATTAACTCAAGATTTAGGTAAATCACAACATGAATGTCACAAGTGAATTAATTCACAAATGGATTAATTCACAAACGGATTTAGAATTAATTCATTTTGGGTCTAGTCCAATGTATCATTCTGGAAATGAATACATCTATGTCTCTACCCATAGAGTCAACTGCTCCGATAGTCAAGACTAGCCATCTCCTCAATTGGAATTATAAACGACAGGATAATCCTTCTAAGTATTTGAATTAAATGCTGAATTTGATTCTTTTACGGGATTACGAAATCGTTTAGATTATCTACTGAAGTAAGTTATCTTTCTCACAATGTAAATGTTCTAATATTTGTTTGTCACAATTTTTGCTAATATTTGAACTTAGACAATCAATAAACTGTAACACCCTATTACCTGATCCAATCGTCGGGTCTGAGTAACGAGATATCACATTCGTTGCCGAAGCAACTAACATCATTCATTCCATAATGAATTCAAATCATACATTTAGACTCAAAGCCATGTCATGCTTAATATACCAATATCTCAACTATTAACTTGTTTATTCATTTCATTCCATGCATCCTTATTAAATATATATATCGATTTACATTAAAAACATTATAATCTCACCTAAAAATTCACGTAGCAACACCAACACTAAAACATATACATAGTACATACCATTAACAACTATTATATATGACAATTTATAAAGTATTTCAAAGTATGCAATATTTCGCTAACTAAGCTTAATTTCACATAAAATCCTATAGGTACATGCTGACCAAACTAACAAAAATTTTCATCAACTCTATGAGTGTGGGATTTTCTGTTGGATACTGATAACCATGAGTGCACATGATTGAACCCAGCCTGTGCACAGAAATCAAATCTAATGCTGAGTAATCAACTCAGTGGCATTTCTACTACTAATGTTTAACATGACAAAGATTACAAAAGGACATAAATAAAATAAAATAAAATAAAATAAAATAAGGTTCGTAAGCATCTTAATATGTTAAATTATATTATAAGGACATAATCCTTCCGTATTTCATTTATAGTCATAGCAATTAGTTGTCACATATTCATCTTCAAATTCCTGACTTGTAACTCTAAAATTCAATTAATCATTGAATAATCGCTTGCATTCACATAAATCATGCATACAACAATTCATATCATTCTATTTTATTTATGGTCATATCATTTCTTAGCAACTCAAACCACGTCCAAAACATCGCAAATGTACCAATTGCATATTTAGCCAACCTACATTTATAACATTCAAGCAACTTAAATTGCACCAGTACAATGACTTATTTTACATCAATAATACAACTTATGTTCGTGATCATTTGGACAATGTAAACGAATATTCGGAAAGCTTACAATGACAACATAACATGTTTTAAAATAACATTAAGTGCAATTTTGTTTTCTAACTTATTTTAGACAACATTTAATCACAAAAAATGTAGTGCCATAACTAATTTTAGACTCATTTGTACACCTTAATTTGCAGCACTTAAACACTTCAATTTACATCATTTGAGCACCTCAATTTGCAGCAATTAAACACTTTAATTTACAACATTTAAACACCTTAACTGACAACACTTTAACATCCCAATTAACAACATTTATATGTCACGGGGGTAGATCTTTTGTCTCGTGATCCGTGCGGCATTAGGCGATCCGTTCGGCCAAACTCGCCTAAGTCAACATTTACTCAAGTGAGGATTCCTTTAGAAGTCCTCCAAGGCACCAATTTGTATAGCAAAAGCTATTTATGCCAGAGAAAACTTACAAAGAACAATAGAAAGAGCGCACACAAGGTGCTTGAGTAAATGCTCTCAATATTCTCTTATTCACAAAGAATAATGAAACAATGAATGGAGTGAGAACAAATAAGGGGGAGGCTCTCTATTTATAGTTGAGCTCCCCCAAAACTGACGGTTAAGATACATTTACATCGACGGACGAGATTAACTATATCCCTTAAATCATGGGATTTACAAGATATGCCATATCAAATCTAATCTAATCTTTACAAGATATGATTCTATCAATATCTAATCTAATCTTTACAAGATATGATTCTATCAATCTTCTAAGATTAGTTACCAAAATAGCCTAAGTTTCCATATCTTCATTATCTGGCCAACCAGGCTTCAATCTGACAGGCTTCTCTAATAGGCTACTAAATCGGGCCAGTTCTTGCGGGCCAAATGATCCCCATCTACACAATAGACCTCCATCGAATGCATTTAGTGCGATGGTCACAAGCTTTGAACTGCGGCCAATGACATATACACCTCAATTACATAGATAAAACATCTCAATTTCTAGCAACTAAACAATTCAATTTGCAGTACTTAAAACACTTCAATTTGCAGCACTTTAACACTTCAATTCACATCATTTAAACACTTCAATTTGCAACACTTTAGCACTTCAATTTAAACACTTCAATTTGTAGCACTTTAACATCTCAATTAACAACATTTATTCACCTCAATTATAGCGATAAAACATCTCAATTTCTAGCAACTAAACAATTCAAATCTCAATTAACAACATTTATACACCTCAATTATAGCGATAAAACATCTCAATTTCTAGCAACTAAACAATTCAATTTGTAGTACTTAGAACACTTCAATTTACAACATTTAAACACTTTAATTTGCAGCACTTTAACACTTCAATTCACAACATTTAAACAGTACTTCAATGTGCAACATTTTAACACTTCAAATTAAAATATTTAAACACTTCAATTTGTAGCACTTTAACATATTAATTAACAACATTTATACACCTGAATTACAACAATAAAACATCTCAATTTCCAGCAACTAAACACTTCAATTTGCAGTACTTATACACTTCAATTTACAACATGTAAACACTTCAATTTGCAGCACTTTAACATCTCAATTAACAACGTTTATACACCTCAATTTACAGAAATAAAACATCTCAATTTCTAGCAACTAAACACTTCAAATTGCAGTACTTAAATAGGGCTTTAAAAGTACAAAAATGAGAAGCAACAACATCTACTTTGCTTGAGTAACAGGAAATTTTTGCACTAACTGGAAAACTACTAAATCTGAGATAAACGAGTTTAACCAGTACAAAACAGTAGCAACCATGAAATTTGTAAATAACAACTTTTTTTCCTATTTAACTAACGCCGAATCATCTATGTAAAATTGATAAGAATTTCAAGCATGGAAATAATAAAAGAGTTTAAAGAAAACTCACCATTAGCAACAATCAATTTGTATTTCTAAGATAACATGTCATTCGACAAATAAAACTCGATTTGTTCATTAACAACACATCATCAATATCAATCCCAGAGTTATACATTTTAACCATGGCAACCAAGCACTATAAATTAAAACTATAACTGCTCTCAATTTTTTGTTTTAAGATACCCCAATTTCATTAATAAGACCGTTTAAATTACGACAATTAATCTATTTCAGATAATGTTTTAAGACAACATAAATACTTACAACTTGAATACTTACATTTTAATCACGATTCAGCTGTAAGACATCTTAATTATAACTATGACATCTTCTAATTGTAGCTTAGGACATTAATATTTAATCAATTCTAGCAGTAGGTTATCTTAATTTCATTACAAAAAGTCAATTTAGACAACATGCATGGAGTTTTCATGCCACAACTATAACAACTCGTTTTTAGTGAAATCGGAACAATGGTTTCAAGACCACAAATTCGAGCCAGAAAGAAAATTTATTTTAATATTATTGCATGGTCTCTATTATGATAGGAATGTTATATGAAAATTCTGATAAGAAAATTTTACCGATTATGTGCTTAATTATGGAAAGGACCAAATTGCATAAAATGCAAAAGTTGAATTCTAGTAGCTATAAGTATCAAATAGCTATGGAATTCAAAACTTGAGGTCCTTATATGGTAATTATATCATTAAAGAAAATTTAGTAGATATTTTTGATGAATCATCCATGAAAAAATTAAAAAATGACAAGGACTAAATTGGAAACGAAAATAATTTAAAGATGATAATAGAAAAATCTCATCATTTTATATCATCTTCCCCAAATTAAGACATGGAAACCCTAGGAAAGAGAAAAGTGTTCAAGAAAGCTTAATTGGTTCGATTGAGTAAGTATTCTTGTCCTGTTTTTAGTAATTTTTATATTTTTGAGATCGGGATAGCTTAATCTATATATTTTGGGTATTAATTTGAAAAGTTATCAAAGTAAAATTTTTTTTACATGGATGAGTATGCTAATAATTTGAAATTTATGGTAGAAAATGAAAGGTTGTTGATAGATAAACAACTTTTGTAAAGCGAATTTTCATGAAATTGTGATTTAGGGACTAAATTGTAAAGATGTAAAATTCATGGAAAAATTTTTATTTTTATGAAATAAATGTGCTATAAATATTATATGTAAAAATTAGTTAGGCTTGGAATAAATATTAAATTGCATGAATTTCATTTTCCGAGCCTAGGGATGAAATTGTCATTTATGAAAAGTATAGGGGTAAAATGGTAATTTTCCCTAGAATGCGAATTGATTTAAATCGAGTATGAAATGGATTAAATTGATGTTAAATTAGTTTATATTGATCTAGAAAGTCTTAATACTGAGTTGGATCGAGGAAAACAAAAAGTTTCAGATTAGTAGATTCTCATATACGAACAAGTATCGAGGTAAGTTCATGTAACTTGATTGTGTAATTATATGTTTGAATTGATTTAAATGATTTGTATATGAATTGTGTATTGGCCATGTATATGAAATTTGATCACATATCTGGAAAATACCTGATAAATGTTAAATCCCTTTTGAATGAATGAAATTCAATTGGATACATGGTTCTATTTCCCGAAATGGTTGTGGTCTTGCATATGTTGCAGACATATTGTAGCTCAAAAGAGCGTCCTGTTATAAGCCCTCTCAAGCTTTCCGTATAAGGTTCTTGCGAACTTCCTGTTATAGCTTTTCGGAGTGTCTTGATAGGTTGTGATCCTACATTTGTTGTGGACACACCTTAGCTCTTATGAGCATCCCGATTATAGGCTTTTCATAAGCTTCCTGTTAAATTGGCTCTTAGTGAGCTTCCCGATAGTGCCGCTTGAACTTCCCGATATATGGCTATCCGGAGCTTCCTGTTACATTGTCTCTATGAGCTTCTGGATAAGCTCTTTGTGAGCTTCCTGATATGGTTCTTTGTGAACTTCCTGATTATGGCTCTTATGAGCTTCCCGTTATATAACTCGGATAAGCTTCTCGATAGGCTCTTTATGAGCTTCCTGAAATGGCTATGTGTGAGCTTCCCATTACTGTGCTTGAGAGAGAGCTTTCTGTTTAAGTGCTCATAAAAGCACTCTCAGGTATTTTCCAGACATGTGATCAAATTTTATATACATGGCCAATACACAATTCATATACAAATCATTTAAATCAATTCAAATATATAATTACACAATTAAGTTACATGAACTTACATCGATACTTGTTCGTATATGAGAATCTACTAATTCGAAACTTTTTGTTTTCCTCGATCCAACTCAATATTAGGTCTTTTCGAATCTATATAAATGAATTTAACACCATTTTACCCCTATACTTTTCATAATTGACAATTTTATCCCTAGGCTCGGAAAATGAAATTCATGCAATTTAATCCTTATTCCAAGCCCAACTGATTTTTACATATAATATTTACAGCACATATATTTCATCAAAATTGTAACACCCCAAACCCAGCCTGGACGTTATGGCCGAATCTGACGATGTCATATTGAAGTGTTTTTCGTAAAATGAGATATCATTGAAAAACCCCTTCTCTATTTAACCTCTTTGTGTGATCTTAAGAAAAAACGTTCGTTCATTTACAAAATGTGAGTTGTTTGTCAAAATTTAATCATATTAAAACGTCATTATTATTATATTTTTATTTTAAAAATGTTATTTCTTGCTGAAGCTCTTAAAACAGGTTACGTATTCGTGGTATCTTTGAAAAACATTTATCTTTTTGAAAACCCGCGTCTTTCCTACTGCTAGCAGTATTAAATCAAAACAAATAAAAATCCCAAATTAAAGATAAAATCCAAAAAGGCCTTATTACAATAAAAATACCCTAACCAATAATACTTATAATTAAAATCAAATGCGAAAATAATAACAGTTGTGTGGCCACCTCTGAGTCCCCTGCAGCACCAATCTGCCTAAGTTTGGGGATTACCTGTGCAGATATACAAAAGGCTGAGTTTAAGAAAACTCAGTGTGTAATCCCAAATCAAACAACCAAACAGTGAGCAAATACAGTCTAGGCCTAAGCCCACTTCAGTAATGGTTCAGTTTCAGTTAGGGCTTTAGCCCATTACAATATCTGTATCAATTTGGGCCTGAGCCCATCTTAGTGACAGTAACAGTACAGATATGCAATCAAGAAATCCTACCCAACCAGCCTCTACACTCCATCTCCGTCCAACCCTATACTCCATGTGGGGATATAATCAACCCACCCATCCCTACACTCCAAGTAGTACCGGTTGCAGCACTAAATAGTATTTGCAGTAGAGCTGCCAGTACAGTACACTTCCTCCAATCATATTAAGCCCAACCCCATGCAACGCATCATGCAACATGTCATGTCATAGCATAATAATACACATGTACTCAATGCAGTTAAAATAGCATGCTAAAATATAGTCATACATCAGATAGGGGTAAAATAGTCATTTTATCAAATAGGGGGTCTAGGTAAACTTACCGACCCAACAGTAGGTTCACGGTCGTCTCGGGCAACCCGTGCAACCTTAACAGTCAAACAGTGAAAATGGGCCCACGGCCCATATAGTAGGCCCATGTGGGCCCACACGCCCGTGTAGCCCACACGGCCCATAATGGCCTTGGCCGTATGTATTACACAGCCTAGCCCAACAATTTCCACACGTCCGTAGGGCCCACACGACCCAATTTGGCCCAACCCATGAATTCGCACATGGTCGGCCTCGTCAATCATACACCTATGTTTAGTCACACGGGCTACCACACGAGTAGCTGCACGCCCGTGTGGTGTCGACTATTCACACTTTTCGGCTCTTTGCCGATTTCCATAGTTGGGATTGTGTTTACACACACATTGTCTGTTCTGTTGCCTAATTACACGTAAGCACTCTAGGCACCTATAATGGATCAAGTTGCCATTCAATTAATCACTATACAAGATATTCAACTTCCAATGGAACAATCCGTACCGTCAATCCAATAACAGAAGATTCCCCTTCCCTATCGCGTCAATGACGATCTCGAGTCCCTCGGCCGACTCCTAATCAAAACAATACATAAACCTTTAAATAAACTACATCAAGTAACAGAGCAGTGAAGAATCGAGTACTTACCAAAAGAGTGCTAAGAATCATGAAGCAGATGATAACCAACAAATAAAAGAGAGGAGTTGAAATGACAACAAAATCGACAGAGAGTATTGAAGGAAAAGTCAGCACAGTGAGGGTAGGAGAAGGAGTAATATTTGGCCAAAGCAAAACAAATTGAGAGAGAGGGAGAGAAGAAGAAGAGAATCGGCCAAAGCATAAGATGAAAAAGAGGGGGAATTGTTAGAACCAAAAGAATTGAGAGAGGGGGAAAGAGGGCATTCGACCAAAGAGAAAAGGGGGAGAGTGCCTGTGAGAAGAGTAGGCGAAGAAGAGCAAATTGACAAGCAAGGGTCCTGAAGGAAAGTGCACAATTGAGATAAGCAAAAACGAAAGATACCAGCTAAATTCCCTAGCACATTTCGGCCTCCAAAAAGTGAAAAGAACCAAAAAATGTTGACAGCAACCAAAATAGAGAGCAAATACCAACCAAAGCCGAATTCTTGAGTTACTAGAATACTAATTCGGCACCAACTCTCCCACCACTTCAAATTTCCATTTTTTCATCCTAAAATCCCTCCAACATAATCCCTTCAACCACTAAATTCAAACCCCACTCAACTCTACAGTATTTCAGTCAACCTCTACTACCCACACGGCAAATGCAGCAAAATAAAACACCCCAATATGCAAAGTAGGACTCAAACTTCCGACCTCAGGTAACCATAACATGCCACTTATCCCGTAGACCAATAGGCCTATTCTGACATATTTTACCCATATATATTTAAAAGCCTACTGCCTAGAGACATGGTTTATTCGTTTAAAAACAAAAACTTTTGCACAAGCCAAGGCTTGAACCCAAGACTCCTCAGACTCTTCCCAGGACACTTAACTACTAAAGCAGACATGCATTTGTGTAACACAAACATACAAAAATAAATACTTAGAATTTTTGGTGCGTTACAAAAATAAAAAATTTTCCATAAATTTTACATCTTTACAATTTAGTCCCTAAATCATAATTTCATGAAAATTCACTTTACAAAAGTTGTTTATCTATCAACAACCTTTCATTTTCTATTATAAATTTCAAATTTTTAGAATATTCATCCAAGGAAAAACTTTGTTACTTTGATAAATTTTCAAATTAATCCCCAAACTAGATAGATTAAGCTATCCCGATCTCAAAAATATAAAAATTACTAAAAACGGGACAAGAATACTTACCCAATTAAACAAATTAAGCTTGCTTGAACACTTTTCTCTTTCCTAGGGTTTCCATGTCTTAATTTGGGGAAGGTGGTATAAAATGATGAGGTTTTTCTATTATCATCTTTTAATTATTTTAGTTTCCAATTTAGTCCTTGTCCTTTTTTAATTTTCCATGGATGATTCATCAAAAATATCTACTAACTTTTCTTTAATGATCTAATTACCATATAAGGACCTTAAGTTTTGAATTCCATAGCTGTTTGATACTTATAGCTACTAGAATTCAACTTTTACATTTTATATAATTTGGTCCTTTCCATAATTAAGCACATAATTGGTAAAATTTTCTTATTAGAATTTTCATATAACATTCCTATCATAATATGGACCATGCAATAATATTAAAATAAATTTTCTTTTTGGCTCAGATTTGTGGTCCAGAAACCACTGTTCCGATTTCACTGAAAACGGGCTGTTACAACTCTCCCCCCTTAAGAATTTTCGTCCTGGAAAATCTTACTAGTAAAGAGTTTCGGGTATTGCTTTCTCATGGTATCCTCTTGTTCCCAAGTAGCTTCTTCTATTCCATGTCATTGCCAAAGAACCTTTACTAAAGCTATTTTTTTATTTCTTAACTCTTTTGTCTCATGTGCTAAGATTTTGATTGGTTCCTCACTATATGTCATGTCAGGCTGAATCTCAATTTCTGTTAGAGAAATAACATGTGAAGGGTCTGACCGATACCGTCGTAACATAGATACATGAAAAACATTATGAATTCTATCAAGCTCCGGCAGTAATGCAAACCGATAAGCAACAGGTCTGATTCTTTCAGTAATCTCATATGACTCGATAAATCGTGGACTCAATTTTCCTTTTCGACCAAACCGGAGAACTTTTTTCCAAGGTGAAACTTTCAAGAATACCTTATCATTGACCTGAAATTCTATCTTTTTTCGTCTAAGATTGGCATGAGACTTTTGACGATCAGAGGCTGTTTTCAAACTATATTGAATTACTTTCACCTTTTCTTCAGTTTCACAGACTAAGTCAACTCCGTATATCTTTTTCTCACTGAGCTTTATCCAATACAATGGAGTTCTACATTTATGACCATACATATCCTCATATGGTGCCATTTTAATGTTCGAATAATAACTATTATTATAGGGAAATTCAACTAAAGGTAGATACTTTTCCTAGTGTAACACCCCAAACCCGGCCCAAACGTTATGGCCGAATCTGGCATGTCACATTGCACAGCTTTTCGAAAATATGAACTCTGTTGGTAAAGACTTGTTTGAATAGTTAAAATCTCTTTGTGGTTTGATAAAAACTTTAGTATGTCAAATTCCTTGTTATTATCCAACCAGCTAGTCAAAACATTAGTCATATTAAATTTCCCTTATTTATTTACACTGAACTAAACATGGAAGCTTTTCAAAATTCGAAGGTTAAATCGTGAGTCTTTGCAAACAATTGATATTTTGAAAACTCGTCTTCCCCTAGACTAGCAGGTTAAAGTAAGCAAGCAAATGCCCAATTAAAATTTAAATCCATAAAAGGCATTATTACAGAATTTAAAAACCCAAAACGAAAATTCAGATAAAAGTAAAATAATGCATAGCATAACTACGGTCATGTGGCCACCTCTGAGTCCCTCACAACACCAAATCCACAAAGCTGGAGATTACTTGCACAGTAAAAAAGGAAGGTGAGTTTATGAAAACTCAGTGTGTAATTCCCTATCTAATAGTCAGAATACAGTATGCAGTAACAATCCGGGCCTGAGCCCATTATAGTAACAGTGTCAGTACAGTAATGCAACAGTGAAACCCACCCCAATCTAGCCAGACACACCACTCTATACCACCAATCATACCATGTCAGGACAAAATCGACCCACTCAACTAGACACACCAAAATTTAGCACCGGTTGCGGGACTAACCAGTATCGCAGCGAAGCTAACAGTAACATTATCGCAGCAGAGCTGCCAGTAATTAGTATAAAGGCTAAAAGCCAACAGTACCGTATATGTCCTCCTTAAACAATATCCCAACCCCATGTGATATGTCATGTCATAGCCTCATACGTGAATACAGAATGTCATACTTAGAAAGAACAATCAAATCATAGCACAAATCAGTCATTTAGGGGTAAAATAGTTATTTTACCCTATCGGGGTATTTTGGTTATTTTACTTACCTTGGTCATTATCACGGCCATGCGAACTACACAGCCCAGTTCAGTAATTACCATATATTGTAGAATTTATCCGTGTGGAGCCCACGAGCCTGTTGGGCCCACATGACCCATTTTGACTCATCGTGGCCCAGAACGGCCCAAACCCATGAGAATGCTCATGGTGGCCTCTACAGTCTACCACCCATGTTTCATGGGCTCGGTTCACTACGTGAGCAATCGCATGCCCGTGTGGCCTCAATTGTCGTATTTTTTGGCTTTTACCTAATTACAGTATAGGTGGTGAAATTACACACCTGATTCCGAAATCGAGTGAACTGCCCATCACGCCAAAGCCTACATTCAAAAAAGATTTACCGTCAGTTTTCAAATTGTTAGAGTTCTTAATACTAAAACCCAAATCGTCATAACGAAATAGCTTATTGCCCTTAGACAGCTGATTAAGAATTGATCTCACATCCTTATTGATTATATACTTTAGCAATGAAACTTATTAGACAGGATTGTTTACCAAAAATAAGACTTAAAACCCCAAACACTTAAAAATCATAGAAATATTCGGCCAAACAAGCCAACTTACCGACAAATATTAGATTGAATGTCGAAAGAAGGATCTTGAATCACTTAAGAACCCTTCACTCCAAAATCAACCAATAGATATGGAAGGATGATGGAACAGTCAGCCGGTTGTCAGAGAGTAGTTAAGAGATGCAGTATTCGGATTAGCACTTGAGAGGCCTATAGCATTCGGCCAGAATTGGAAAAGAGTGGGAAGAAGAGATTCGGCCAACAAGAAACAAAATTCTAGGTAGAAAGAATATCAAAAGCCAGAGGGGAAAAGAAATCGTTTCCAGAGAAGGTACTGTACAAATAATGCCTCTAAATCTTCAGTGCGAATACCACTGCGGTCAATTCCAAAGTCATGAGTAAGGTAATTCGCTTCATGGGTATTAAGTTGGCGAGATGCGTTTACCCTCTTGCATCAATACACATCCCAAACCGACGTGTGATGCATCGCTGTAGACAGTGTATTCCTTCTCAGATTCTGGCTGTATCAAGACAGGGGCCTTAGTCAGAACCTTTTTTAGTTTCTCAAAACTCTCCTACTGCTTATTAGTCTATTTAAACGGTACCCTTTTACGTAGTAACTTAGTCAGAAGTGCAGTAATCAAAGAAAACCCTTCAACAAAACGTCTGTAATACCTTGCCAGACCCAGAAAACTTCTAATCTCAGATACGGTCTTAGGTGGTTTCCAATTTAGAACAACTTTAATTTTTCGAGGATCAACTCTGATTCCCTTGGCAGACACTACATGTCCCAGAAATGTCACCTTTCGCAGCCAGAACTCACACTTCTGAACTTAGTGTGTAACTGCTTCTCCCTTAAAATCTGTAGAACAACTCAGAGATGTGCATCATGTTCATCATTGGTTTTCAAATACACCAGGATATCATCTATAAATACCACTACAAACCGATCTAGATAGGGCCAGAATGCTTGGTTCATTAGATCCATGAAGGCAGTTGGTGCATTTGTTAGTCTAAACGGCACCACTAGAAACTCGTAGTGACCATAACAAGTCCTAAATACTGTCTTATAGACATCGACCTCTTTGACTCTCAGTTGATGGTACCCAGAATGGAGATCAATCTTATAGAACACCGCGGCTCCCCGTAGTTGTTAAAATAAATCGTCTATCCTTGGCAAAGGGTACTTGTTCTTGATAGTTAGTTTTTTCAATTGTTGATAGTCGATGCACATGCGCATAGACCCATCTTTCTTTTTCACAAATAATACTGGTGCTCCCCATGGAGACACACTTTGTTGAATGAATCCTCGATCCAGTAGCTCTTCAATTTGAGCCTTTAACTCCAGAAGCTCCTTTAGTGCCATTCTATAAGGGGCAATAGACACTAGAGCTATTCCAGGTAGGAGCTAAATACCAAATTCAACCTTACGGTGAGGAGGCAATCTAGGAAGCTCGTCAGGGAAAACATCCAAAAAATCCTTAACTGTTATGATATTTTCAACAGAAGGGCCCTTAGAATCAGAGACACTAATATAGGCTAAAAACACCTCACAACCCTTACGAACCAATTTCTCAGCCCTTAATGCAGAAACCACATTTGATAGATAATCTCTACGCTCCCCAATCACAACTATCTCATCATCCTTAGTAGTCTTTAATTCCAAACACTTAGCAACATAATCTAAACTTGCTCGGTGTTTTACCAGCAATCCTTACCCAAGATTAGGTCGAATTCACCAAAAGGTAACTCTATCAAATCCGCCGAAAAGGTAACCCCTTGAACCTCCAAAAGCACATCTCTAAATAACTTGTCCACCCTTACTGACTGTCCCAGTGGACTTATCACGATCATCTCACTGGCAGTACTCTCACACAAGATACCCAGTGTCCCAGACACAGTACATGCAATGTATGAATGCGTAGACCCAACATCAATCAGAGCTGTATAAAGTTCATTATGGATAATGAACATACCAGTTATCACATCAGGAGCGTCACCGTCCTCTCGGTGATGTGCAGCATAGACCAGAGCTGGCTACCTCGCCTCAGCAGTACCAGTACCTCTGCCTGGTGCTCCACGACCTCAGCCCAAACCATTTCCACCTTTGGCTTGACTATGACCTCTCGGTGGCTGCTGATCCCCTCTCACTGGCTGAACAAAACCCTGACCTGTAGCTTGCATCTGTACAGGCCTCTGTGGACAATTTTTGACAAGATGCTCCATTAACCCGCACTTGAAACATGCCCCAATCTTCTTCTAGCACTCACCTTAATGCTGTCTCCCATAATCTACGCAGGGCTGTAATCTAGTAATAGCAATAGGAGCCCCAACTCAAACTATCCCATCAAATCTGGCCTTTTTCTTAGGCCTATCAAAAGAACCTGAGGGCTCTGAATCCCTCCTATATCTGCTCATTTCCTTCTCGCAGTTCTGGCACTCAGAGCGCTTCACGTCCTCGGTGATTTTCGCCTTTTCCACTAGGGTAGAAAAGTCTTGCTCCCTCTAAAGAGTTATCAGTATCCGTAATTCATCTTGGAGGCCGTCTTCAAAATGAACACATCATTCATAATCATTGCCACCATCCCTCGAGCGTAGTGGCTAAGTCGTAGAAACTCTACCTCGTATTCTGCTACAGTTTTATCCCCTTGACTCAGGTTCAGAAATTCCCTTCTTCAGGCGTCCACATAACTTGCGCCCATATATTTTCCTTGAATTGTAGCTTTAAAGAATTCCCATGTTAACCAGTCGGCCTGAGTACCTTCTCTCACGGTAAGTCACCACTAATAGGCCTCGTCTCGCAGTAATGACACTGCACCTTTTAGTTTTTTCTCAGAATTACAGTCGAGATCATCCATATTTTCTCCGTGGCCTCCAACTAGTATTCAGCCACATTAGGAGCTACATCAGCAATACCCCTAAAAATTTCAGCTCCATTTGACCGGAGTCGTTCCAAAATTGACCCACGGCCTACAACACTAGTACTAGTCCCAGTGACCCTTTCCAAAATTCGGAGCATAACTTAGGATAGTGCCTCATCCCCAGCCGCTCGACCATAAGATCCCGTCTCAGTTACTGGTGAAGCTGGTGCCTCCCTAGTCCCAATGTTAGGCATGTGGCCCAATGCCGAAGACCCAACACTAGCACTTCCATAACCTTTGCTGCGGCCTCTTGTACCCCTTTCATAAGTACCTCTAGTGCTCATATCGATTCTCGTACTATCTGATTTAACAATTTTATGCAGATCAACTTACAGTTTCAAATATTAGCAGATGTCTTATGAAAAGCAGTAATTAGAGTTTGTTCTCGCAAATCGAAGTTTTCACTACAGTTTCAGTTTACTCTAACTAGAGAGTTTCAGTACAATCCTTTATCTATAGTAGTCTCAGTATTTTCTACTTACTGTATTCCAGTTTAAAACAATTAACAGTATCAAGGAAAGTTACGGATTTGGTGCTAGAGACTCGGTGTGCCACACAATTTATAAACCTTCCAATACATTTCAAGTCATTCCAAAAACAACTTTTCAAAATTTTTTTAAAATAATAAAAAAATAAAAAACCCATTCTACAGTCGAGTTTTGTAACATGGCTCTGATACCACTAAATGTAACACCCTAAACCCGGCCCAAACGTTATGACTGAATCTGATGTGTCACATAGCCTCATACTTGAATATAGAATGTCATACTTAGAAAGAACAGTCAAATCATAACACAAATCAATCATTTACCTTCGAGGGGTAAAATAATCATTTTACCCTATAGGGGTATTTTGGTCATTTTACCTGTCTTGGGGTCTAGGTACTCTTGTTAACCCATCAAAAGGTCTATAGTATCCTCGAGCAACTCGTGTAACCTTAACGGTCCTAACAGTATAAATGGGCCCAAGGCCCATTATGCGGCCCAAGTAGGCCTACACGCCCGTGTGGCCCATCAAGCCCAAAAATGATCACGGCCATGTGAACTAGATAGCCCAGTCCAGTAATTACCATATATTGTGGAATTTATCTGTATGGAGCCCATGAGCCCGTTCGGCCCACATGGCCTATTTTGGCCCATCGTTGCCCAGAATGGCCCAAACATATGAGATTGCTCATGGCAACCTCTACAGTCTACCACCTATATTTCATGGGCTCGATTTACCACACGAGCGATCGCATGCCCATGTGGCCTCAATCGTCTTATTTTTTAGCTTTTTGGCTTTTGCCGAGTTACAGTATAAGTGGTGAAATTACACACCTGATTACGAAATCAAGTGAACAACCGCGCCAAAGCCTACATTCATACAAGATTAACCGTTAGTTCTCAAATCGTTAGAGTTCTTAATACTAAAACCCAAATCTTCATTCACTACTCACCTTGAACGAACGAAATAGCTTATTGCCCTTAAACTGCTGATGAAGAATCGATCTCACATTCTTGCCGATTATCTGCTTTAGTAATGAATCTTATTAGATAGGATTGTTTACCAACAATAAGACTTAAAACCCCCAACACTTAAAAACCATAGAAACATTCGGCCAAACAAGCCAACTTACCCTCAAATATTAAATTGAATGCTGAAAGGAGGATCTTGAATCACTTGAGAACCCTTCACTCCAAAATCAACCGATAGATATGGAAGGATGATGGAACAGTTGGCCAGTTGTCAGGGAGTATTTAAGGGATGCAATATTCAGCTTAGCACTTGAGAGGCCTATAGCATTCGGCCAGAATTGGTAAAGAGTGGGAAGCAGAGATTCGACCAACAAGAAATAAAATTCTAGGAAGAAATAATATCGAGAGCCAGAGGAGAAAAGAAATCGTTTCCAAAAAAGGCACTTGAAAGAGCAAAAAAGTAAAGAGCCAACACAAAACTGCCCAAATAGATTCTAGTGAATTCGACTACAATTGCAAAAAGAGAAAAAGAAGAATAAGTTGCACAAGAAGTCGGTTAGTAATTACTGACCAAGAATGGACCCAAAGTAGCACAAAAAGCAGATGAAATGGAAAGAAAAAAGAACAAAACAAAACCCGAAGGAACCCCAAAATGCTTTCAATTGCCGAAATGAAAAAATATACCCTTCCAAAGTCGAAACCATGAGTTTTCCCCTAGAAAATTTGGCACAAACCTACACACCCTCAAACTCCACTTTTTCCTCCTAAAATCTCTCCATAATCTTCTCCTTGATTTTCTCCACATAACACTCCCTGACCAAGGCAAACTTCACTCAACAGAGTTTCAAATAACCTCTGCTTCTTACACGGTAAGAGTAGCAAAATAAATACTCTTTTACATTGCCATGACTTGAACCTCAAACCTCTAGCAACTACCATACGCCAATTACCACTGGACCACATGCTCATTTGTAACACATTTTAACTACAATTACCAATAATGTCTACATGCTAATGTCCAGATTCATTCAAGGGAAAAACAAAATTTTTTGCAAAAGCCAAGACTTGAACCCAGGCTTCTCTAATACTCCCAACACACCCAAAACACTTTTAGCCATTAAAGCAAACATGCAACTTGTGTCATAACATGTGTAATTACAATATTTACATTTTGGGCGTTACACCTAGTTACCTTCAAATTCTAACACACAACATCGAAACATATCTTCTAAAATCTGTATAACATGTCTGGATTGTCCATCAGTCTAAGAATGGAATGCGATACTAAAATACAATTGAGTACCTAGAGCTTCTTGTAACTTATTGCAAAACCAAGACATAAATCAAGGATCTCTGTCTGAAATAATGGAGATTTGTAACACCCCGAACCCGGCCTAGATGTTATGGCCATATCCGGCGATGTCACATTGAAGTGTTTTTCGCAAAAGAATTTCGTTGAAAAAAAACCCATTCTATATTTTACCTATTTGTGATCTTAACAAAGACTTAGGATGTCTTGTTTGTTGTTAAAACTCAAGTTGTTTAGCAAAATGTTAATTATATTAAATTGTTATTGCTCCTTAAAGTATTATTCCTTGCAGAAGTTTTTAAACCATGTTGCATAAACATGGTGTTTTGAAAAAAACATTTATCTTTTGAAAACTCTCGTTCTATTGCTAGCAGATATAAATCAAAATTAAAACCCAAATTAAAGAATAAAAACTGAAAGAGGCCTTATTACATATAAATACCCAAATTAAAAATACGAGTAAATTTAAAGTCTAATAAGGAAGTCTATGCAGTTGTGCGACCACCTTTGAGTCCCTCGCAGCACCGACCCACCTAAGATTGGGGATTACCTGCGCAGATAAATAGAGGGGTGAGTTTACGAAAACTCAGTGTGTAATCCCTTAATAAACAAATAGTCAATCATGCAGTAGGCAAATACAGTCTGAGCCTAAGCCCGTATCAGTAACAGTTCAATCTTAGTTAGGGCCTTAGCCCATTATAGTATCAATCACAGTACATATATGAAATCAAAAGTCCTACCCCACCAGCCTCTACACACCACTCTGTCCAACCCTACCCACCATGTGGGGATAATATCAACCCACCCATCCCTACACACTAAAAATAGCACCAGTGACGTCACTAAACAGAAATTACAGTAGAGCTGCCAAAACAGTATACTTCCTCCAATCATAATAACCTATCCCCATGCAATATATCATAATATCATGCATATATGCAACATATATAAAATGGCATGCTCAATACAGTATATATAAAATGGCATGCTCAATACCGTCATACATATCATAGGGGCATATCAGTCATTTTACCTCATAGGGGCAAATTAGTCATTTCATCAGATTGTGGTCTAGGTATACTTACTGCCACAATAGTAGGTCCACAGTAGTTGTCTCAGGCTACCCGTGCAACCTTAACAGTCAAACAGTAAAAATATGCCCAAGCCCATAATGCGGGCCCATGTGGGCCCACAAGCCCGTGTGGCCCACTTAGCCCTAGAGTGGCCTTGGCCATGTAAACTACACACCCTAGCCCAGTAACCTCCACGCATCCGTGTGGTTTACCCGTGTATGGCCCGCGAGTTGATGGGGCCCACACGACCCATTTCGGCCTAACGTGGCCCAGAACGGCCTAAGTCCATGAAATCGCTCATGGTGGCCTCTACGATTAAACGCCCACAATTACGCGTTTGGATTACCACACGAGGGAGCGTACGCTCCTGTAGGGTCAACCATCCCCAATTCTAACTTTTTCCGATTTACGTGTATAGCAGTGTGATTACACACCTGATAGGATTCTAAGTTCGCTACCCCTCCTGAGATAAACTGTACCTAAAACCAATTACTATTCATATCCATTATTAGTCATGTTTCGAACCAATCCCATAAACAATTAATTTACATTCGTAGCTTACCTTACTACTCCCAAAAACAAGATGTAGCCTACGGCTCCAAAGATAGTTATCGTTCGTTATGATTAGAAACTGCCAACCACCATTTGATAGAACCAAATGTTAGAAACTTTGAAAATTAATAAATAACAGTACTTCAAATGTTTTAGGCAAAATCAAATTCCACTCTTACCAAAAGCTTGCCACCCTGAAGTAATTTGCCTTGGGTAGAACCAACAACTTGAGAAAAGGAAATCGGTAGGTGAGAAAAGATTGATCTAAAGCAATAAATAGGGAAAACAACAAGGAATATGAGAAGAGAGGAGATGGTGCCAGAAGTATGGGGTATTCGGCCTGAGAAGAAATTAAGAGAAAAAGGGAGGAAGAAACGAAAGAAGGGAATGCGAGAGTCTTCGGTCAAAGAACCACAACCAATTGGGGGTGGGAGAAGATGGAGTAGACGATCAAGACAGGTCACCACAAGAACAAGAAAATCGAGAGAGCACTTGTTAAAACCAAAAATTATAGGATGAAAAGGAGAGTGATAGTTCGGCCAACAATAAGATGCAAAAGAAGAGGCTTGACGGTCTCAAGAGAGTTGAGAGAAAGAGAAGGAAAACATTCAGCTAGTGAGGAGTGCAAAACCGACAACAACAAGAGAAAATAAAAGGTATTACCTATTTTCTTAACACTACTCGGCCTCCAGAGAACAAAAGAAAAGAACCTCAAAATGCTTACAAAACCCGAAATGAAGCACTCAAACTCACCAAAACCAAAATTCCTGAATACCCACTGTTCAAAATCGGCACATTACTCCCTCTCACCACACTTCCCTTGATTTTCTCCTAAAATCCCTCCTCAAATCTCTCCTCAAATCCCTCAACCGATCACTCCTCTTTCAACTGCTCAGTTTGAATTCCACTCTACCACCTCAGTGTTTCGGTCAAACCACAACACCTCTACAACCTCAGCAACAAAATAAACACTCCCTTGCGTCAAGAAGGACTTGAACCTTTGACCCCTTGGAACACTCCACACGCCACTTACCCCTTGACCAACAGGCTTTTTATGTCATGCTCTACTCACATAAATTTAAAAGTCCACTAACTAAAGGGAAGGGTTAATTCTAGTGAAAACAAAAATTTTGTACAAGCCAAAGCTTGAACTCAGGACTTCTCCAACACTTCTCAAGACACTTAACCACTAAAGCAAGCATGCATTTATGCAACACCACATGTAAAAATAAATACTTAGATTTTGGGGAGTTACAATATTGGCACTCCATGTAGTCTAATAATCTCAGAAACATATAATTCAACCAATCTACCCAAGGAGAAATCCATACGTACCGGAATAAAGTATGCAAATTGTGTTAGACAGTCAACAATTACCTAAATAACATCTTTCTTTTTCAGAGATAAGTGTAATCCAGATACAAAATCTATGGTAACTCTATCCCATTTCCATTTTGATATTGTAACTAGCTGTAATAATCCCGAAGGCAACTAATGTTCAGCTTTTACTTGCTGAAATATTGTAACGCCCCAAAAATCTCAAACTTTTTTTTCTGGTTTTGAGAAAAAAATGTGCTTAATATTCCTAGTCAAGTGTTATTTATGTGATAACAGGCCTTGCTTAAGTTTTGAGTTCAAAATTTAGGGTGAAAGAAACTATAGTTGAATAATTAAAAGAACCTTGATGGCAAGTAGTTTGGTTTTTAAATAAATGAAGGAGGAATTGGACACAAGGAGCCTTGTGTTGGAGTTGTAAGTAGCGTCACAAGTGGGGCTCAGAGGTGGCGTCCAATGCATGGCAATGAGGTTTGGGGTTCGAATCCCTCCTTGCTCAAAAGAATGATTTATTTTTGCTCAATGAATGGCCAGTAGTGGCGTTGGGTATGAACTCTGAAGGGAGTGATCAGAGGAGAAATTTAAGGAAGCGATTAATGAGTTATCAAGGAGAAAAGTTACGAGATGAGGGGTGTAGAGAACTGGAGCCGAATTGGGAATGTGGGTTAGGTAAATTCGGTAATAGTGTATATATAGGTGCCGATTGTGGGGATTTTGGGCTAATGCCAAATTCTTCCTCTCTGTGTTACCGAAAACAGTTTTCTCTCCAAAGATCTAAAAGTCAAAATCCCTTATTCTTCCTCTTTTATTTTGTGCCAATTTTCCATTCTTTATCTACTCAAATTCTCTTTTGATTCACCTTTGGTTTTAAATGATTCCTTCTTCTCTTCTTATTTGTGCCGAATAACCTCTTTCATCATACAAATCTCAAAAGCCGAATACCTCTTTGGCTGAGGACCCTCTGTGCCGCAACTACTCCCTCCACTTCGGCCGATTCTTGTGTAAGTGCTTGCTCTTTCAGTCAGTTTTCCTAGTACCAATTTCTTCTCTCCCTCACTTTTTCTAAATCAGTTTTGGTAGGTGATTAGTATCGAATCCCGGAGTTAAGATCTCTGTCGAATCGCTCCTTAGGCCTTTTGGGGTTTTGGGTAAGTATTCCTCATTTTTTAGTTAAGGTTGGCCGAATGGTCATGGATGATTTAAGAGTGACTTAAGATGATTGTGAGTCACTTTTTGTTTAGTTCTTAATAATTAAGATGGATGCAGATTTAAGAAATACTCGTGATTAGCGATTAAGGAAGGGCTGTTAAGGCTTGTCGTTCAAGGTAAGGCAAATGTGAGATTTTTGGTTTTTGGTGATCGTATTTGATAAGTGTGTGATTAATCGTTGAGTGACATCGTTTGTAGGTTCATGGATAAGGAGATCACGACACGTCTTAGTACCAGGTGTGTACATACACTGCACACACACAATAGATCGGCAAATCCCGAAATGCTGAAAATCCAAAATGCTGAAAAGCTAAAAGTTTGGCTACGGTAGTCTTGTGAGTGCGCGAACACTTGTAAGGGGGAAACCGATACGTTATTAGAGGCCCCATGAGCGATCTCATGGTCTTGGGCTGTGTTTTGGCCAACTGCGCCAAAATGGGCTAAATGGGTAGGCAAAAGTTGGCAATTTGATACTAAGTGATGAAAAAGCATATGATTGCATGAATATGAATGTGGTTGGGCTTGATGGGCCATATGAATGTGATTGGGCCTGATGGGCCATATAATGTGATTGGGCCTAATGGGCCATATGAATGAGATTAGGCCTAGTGGGCCATATGCAAGTATGTAGACTTGTTTTGGCTTTGTGAAGGGTTTTGGGCCTAGTATCTAATAACTACTTAAATAGACATAAAACTTAAATAAGTAATTAAAATGCGACCGTGGACGAGTCATATGGTTAAGGTGTGGCAATGGGTATATGCATGTCTAGGATTGGATCTAGAGAGAGCTTGGTACTTAAGCAGTCTTAATGACTCACCTCCTCTTCTTTGGAATCCTACCTGGTGCATAGTATGTGTTAACTTTAGCCAACGAGAACTTGTTAACGGGCAAAGGTAAGTAATACACCCATATTAAAAGAAAATTATCGAAATGCTCCTAAGGGCGAAAAATGACTAAAATACCCCTATGTGTTGAATGTAAGACTTATGGATGTTATATGAATACCTGCTGCATTCATATGATATTCTGTTTAAGATGCATATGGGTTGGGAATTACGGAACAGAGGAAGTGTATGCAGATCACATGGTTGCTTGACGACCGTGGATCCGCCGACGGCTATTAAGCCAAATATATGATTAGCGGCTTTGCTGCAATGAAGGTAGTACCGCAACAGGGCTACCATTGATGTGTATCGAATGGGTGGGTCGATATTTATATCCCCACATGATGTGTACTGGGGGATGGAGTTGGTGTATAGCGGTTGGATTATTGGGGTGAGTTGCACAGCATTGCATGTATGATATTATGGTGATTGATGATTGCTTAATACTCTTGAGGGTTGTACACACTGAATTTTCGAAAACTCAATGCCTATTTTATTTTTCTCAGGTGATCCTTAGTAGGTGGCTCGATGGTTGGAGGGACTCCGAGGTGGCCAACTAGCAAAATGACTTGGACTTGTTGTTTTTAAAAGAATATCATTTCTAGTATTTTAAGTTATTTCAGTTCGGATTGTAATAAGGCCTATTCGATGGATATCTTTTTCAAACTAGGATTATTATTATTTTTATGCTTTACACTTGCTAGAAGTACATGGTTTTCCTGAACCATAACTGTTTTTAATACTACATTTCCGTAACTTAATTTAAAGATGACAAGTTTTCATAGATCATCTGTTTTAACTAAAAGCTTCTGCAACTAAAAGTTACATAATATTATCTTTTGAAGGGTTTTCAATGAAAATATGGTCTTCGATAAAACACTTCAATATGACACGCTGGATTCAGCCATAACGTCTGGGTCGAGTTTGGGATGTTACATTTAGTGTTATCAGAGCTAAGTTACAAAACTCAGACTGTGAAGTGGGCCTTATTATTTTGGTTTGTTTTAAAAAATTTTTTTAGATCACAATATTTTGGAAAAAAATCTTGCTATGGGGTACACCGAGTCTCCGACGTCAACCAAGTAAGTTCTTTTATTATTAAGCTTGTTTAATTTGATATACTGTAGATAGTTAGTGGGCTACTTTAGATAATTATACTGAGGCTTTTAGTTGGAGTGAAACTGAAGCCCGTAGGATCTTGAAACTATAGAGGATCTACGAAAATAACTTTCTTCTTAATACTTTCATAAGACATCGGCTTAATTAATGGAACTAACTAAAACTTCATAAAATTTCTAATCCAGATAATACGTAAATCAACGATGAGTGCTAGAAAAGGTGTAAGAGGCCGTGGCCGAGGCCGCAAAAGTGTTAGGGCTGAATCGATGGCATTAGGCCAAATGCCCAATGTTGGAGTAGAAAAGGCTCCAGCCTTACCCGTGGTTGAGACTGGACTTCATGGTCAGGCCACGGGGGATGATGCATTGTCGCAGGCAATGCTGACGATTTTGGAAAGGGTCACAGGGCCCAATAATGGCACGAGAAATCGAGGGTAAATTCCGGAGCGACTTTGATCAAATGGGGTTGTGATCTTTAAGGGCATGGCTGGTGTGGCTCTTAACGTGGCTGAATACTGGTTGGAGGCCACCGAAAGGATAATGGAGGACTTGGACTATTCACCTGAACAAAATTTTAAAGGGGCAGTGTCACTGCTTAGGGAAGAAGCTTACCAGTGGTGGCTGAAAGTGAAAGTGGGCACCCAACCTGAGTAGGTTACTTGGGAGTTCTTCAAAACTGTGTTTCAAGGGAAGTATGTGGGTGCGAGTTATGTGGATGCTAGAAGGAAGGAGTTCCTAAACTTGATCCAAGGAAACAAATCTGTGGAGGAGTATGAGGCGGAATTTCTACGCCTTAGTAGGTATGCAAGATTATGGTGGCAACAGACTATGAGTGTTGCGTTAGGTTTGAGAATGGTCTTCGGGATAACCTCAGAGTGTTGATCGCTCCACAAAGGAAGTGAGGTTTCTCGGAATTGATAGAGAAAGTAAAGATAGCAGAGGAGGTGAAGCGCACTGAGCGCCTAAATCGAGAAAAAGAAAGGGGTAAGAATAAACGGGAGGTTGAGACTTCTGGTGCTGGACAGAGGCCTAGGGCTAGGGCCAAAGTTAATGGGCCAGTTAGAGTAGGGCCCCCTGCTATTAATCTAGGGGTACCCCCTTGTGCTGATTGTAGGAAAGGTTATGTAGGCGAATGTTGGAAGAGGACGGGAGCTTGTCTAGCTTGTGGATCTATAGAGCATAGGATCAAGAGTTGCCTTAGAATGCCAGGTCAGGTGCCAATCGTGGGACGAGGTGGTGCTCAGCCATCAAGAGGTGGTCAGTTGCTACCAAGGGGCCGTGAGCAGGCTAAGGACAGTAACGACATTAGACGTGGATGTGGAGCACCAGGCAAAAATGTAGGCCATGCTGAGGCGAGGCAGCCAACTTTGGTTTATGCTGCTTGTCGCCGAGAAGACAGGGATGCCCCAGATGTGATAACGGGTATGTTCTTTATACATGAGTTACCATACACTACTTTGATTGATATCGGATCGACGCATTCATATGTTGCATGCAATATGACTGATCCTTTGGGTGATATGCTTGAAATTACTGTTAATGAGAGTACTATAATAAGTCCGTTAGGTCAGTCAGTGGGAGTGAATAAGTTATTTAGGAAGGTACCCTTAGTAGTCCAAGGGGTTACCTTTTTAGCAGATTTGATGGAACTGCCGTTTAGCGAGTTTGATTTAATCTTAGGTATGGATTGGCTGGTGAAACACTGAGCAACCTTGGATTGCACTACAAAGCGAATAGTGTTAAGAACGGCGGAGGATAAGGAGGTGGTGGTGTTAGGTGAACGCCGAAATTATCTGTCAAATGCGATTTCAGCATTAAGGGCTGAGAAGTTGGTACGAAAGGGATGCGAAGCCCTTTTGGCTTATATTAGCGATACGGAGGCTAAGAGCCCTACTGTTAAGGAGTTGAGAATAGTTAGGGATTTTTCTGATGTTTTTCTTGAGGAGTTGCTAGGGTTGTCACCCAACAGAGAAGTAGAATTTGGAATCGAGTTGTTACCTGGTACGGGTCCGGTGTCCATCGCCCCTTATCGGATGGCACCGAAGGAGTTGGTAGAACTTAAGGCACAGATTCAAGAATTGTTGGATCGAGGATTCATCTAACCAAGTGTGTCTCCGTGGGGAGCACCGGTGTTATTCATAAAGAAAGAAGATGGGACGTTGCAAATGTGTATCGACTACCAGCAGTTGAAAAAGTTAACTCTTAAAAACAAGTACCCTTTGCCGAGAATCAATGATCTTTTTGATCAGTTTAAGAGAGCTTCCGTTTTCTCGAAGATTGATCTGCGTTCGAGGTATTACCAATTGAGGGTTAAGGAGGCGGATGTTTATAAAAGAGCTTTTAGAACTCGTTATGGGCACTACAAGTTCTTGGTGATGTCATTCGGGTTGACGAATACACCTTCCGCTTTCATGGATCTCATGAATCGAGTCTTCTAACCCTACCTGGATCGGTTCGTAGTGGTTTTTATAGATGACATCTTAGTGTACTCAAGAAATGAGGATGAACATGATGCACACATAAGGATTGTGTTGCAGATTTTGAGGGAGAAACAGCTGTATGCCAAATTCAGTAAGTGCGAATTTTGGCTAAGAGAGGTTACTTTTCCAGGACATGTGGTGTCAGCTGAGGAGATTAGGGTGGATCCCCGAAAAATTGAAGCAGTGTTAGACTGGAAGCCACCTAAGTCAGCATAAAAAATTTGAAGTTTTCTGGGTTTGGCAGGGTACTATAGGCGGTTTGTTGAGGACTTTTCATTAATTGCTGCACCTTTAACTAAGTTGTTGAAGAAGTGGGTACCATTTGATTAGACAGACAAGCAGCAAGAGAGTTTTGGAAAGCTTAAGAAGGTTTTAACTGAGGCCCCTATGTTGATTCACCCAGAGCCTGGGAAAGAGTTTACGGTTTATAGTGACGTGTCGCATGTGGGCTTGGGTTGTGTATTAATGTAGGAAGGAAAAGTGGTTGCGTATGCGTCACGTCAACTTAAGACTCACGAGGTGAATTATCCAACCAATGACTTGGAGCTAGCTGCGATGGTTTTCGCGCTAAAAATATGAAGGCATTATTTATACGGAGAGAAGTGCATAATATATTCGGACCATAAGATTTGTAAGTACCTCATTACCCAAAAAGAGTTAAACCTTAGGCAGCGTAGGTGGGTGGAATTATTGAAGGATTATGATTGTACGATTGAATACCACCCTGGCAAAGCAAATGTGGTAGCCGACGCGTTGAGTCGTAGGGTTAAGTCAGACTTGAGGGCTATGCTCGCCCGTTTAAGCTTGTTGGATGATGGTAACTTGTTAGTTGAGCTTCAAGTAAAGCCGGTGTGGGTCGAGCAGATAAAGAGTAAGCAGTTAGTGGATGAGACTCTGCTCGTTTTAGACAAGTAGAAACTGGGGAGACGTCAGACTGTGGGATAAATAGTGAATAAGTGTTGTGTTTCCGTGGGAGAATGTGTATACCAAAGGACGGTGATCTAAGGCAGTCTATTCTGCAGGAAGCGCATAGCAGTCTCTATGCTATGCATCCTAGTGGAAACAAGATGTATCAAAATTTGCGTGAGCTTTATTGGTGGCCTGGACTTAAGCGCGAGGTTATGGAGTTCGTAAGTAAATGCTTGATTTGTCAAAAGGTGAAGGCGAAACATCAATTGCCTTCAGGATTGCTTCAGCCAGTAAAGATTCCACTTTGGAAGTGGGAAAGGATTACTATGGACTTTGTTAGTGGGCTACCCTTGACGCCTACTAAGAAAGACTCGATATGAGTTATAGAGGATCAGTTAACCAATTCTACCCATTTTGTACAGGTCCGCACCGATTACTTGTTACAAAAGCTGGCTAGGTTGTATGTGGCGGAGATTGTAAGATTACATGGAGTACCAGTTTCTATAATTTCTGATAGGGACCCATGTTTCACTTTGTAATTTTGGAAGAAGCTGCACGAGGCGTTGGGTACTAGGTTGAACTTCAGTACGACATTCCACCCTCAAACTGATGGACAGTCGGAAAGGGTGATCCAAGTTTTGGAAGATATGTTAAGGGGATGTGTAATTGAGTTCTGAGGTAGCTGGGAAGACTATTTGCCGTTAGTCGAATTTGCATACAATAATAGTTATCAAGCAAGTATTGGGATGGCTCCGTATGAAGCACTGTATGGCCGAAGGTGTCGAACTCTAGCGTGTTGGACGAAATTGGGCGAACGAAGAGTTTTGGGCCTTGAGTTAGTGGCAGATACTGAGGGTAAGGTAAAATTGATTCAGGATCAGTTGAAAGAGGCCTCGGATAAGCAGAAGTCGTATGCTGACCTTAAGCATCGAGAGATAGAGTATGCAGTGGGGGACTTAGTTTTTCTTAAATTCTCTCCGTGGAAGAAGGTATTAAGGTTTGGACGGAAGGGGAAGCTAAGCCCAAGGTTCATTGGGACATATTATGTTGTGAGGCAGATTGGGCCTGTCGCTTATTAGCTAGAATTACCTTCTGAACTAAGCCAGATCCATGACGTGTTTCATGTTTCCATGCTAAGACGATATCGCTCGAATCCTTCACATGTCGTGTCGGTTGAGGAGATCGAGGTTAGGTCAGACCTAACTTTTGAGGAAGAGCCCATACAAATAATCGATCGTGATGTTAAGGTACTGAGAAGAAAGTTTGTCCCATTAATCAAAGTGCTTTGGTGTAATCACAAGGCTGACCTCTACTTGGTAACCTGAGGAAATGATGCGACATCAGTATTCTCAACTGTTTGGATCAGGTAAAATTTCGTGGACAAAATTTCTTTTTAGGGGTAGAGTTGTAACGCCCCAAAAATCCTAAACTTTTTTTTTCTGTTTTGAGAAAAAATTGTGCTTAATATTCCTAGTCAAGTGTTATTTATGTGATAATAGGCCTTGATTAAGTTTTGAGTTCAAAATTTGGGGTGAAGGAAATTATAGTTGAATAATTAAAAGAACCTTGATGGCAAGTAGTTTGGTTTTTAAATAAATGAAGGAGGAATTGGACACAAGGAGCCTTGTGTTGGAGTGGCTAGTAGCGTCACAGGTGAGGCTCAGAGGTGGCATCACATGTATGGCAAGGAGGTTTGCGATTTGAATCCCTCCTTGCTTAAAAGAAGGATTTATTTTTGCTCAATGAATGGCCAGTAGTGGCGTTGGATGTGAACTCTGAAGGGAGTGATCGGAGGAGAAATTTAAGGAAGCGATTAAGGAGTTATCAGGGAGAAAAGTTAGGAGATGAGGGGTGTAGAGAAGTGGAGCCGAATTGGGATGTGGGTTAGGTAAATTCGGCAATAGTGTATATATAGGTGCCGATTATGGGGATTCTGGGCTAATGCCGAATTCTTCCTCTCTGTGTTACCGAAAACACTTTTCTCTCCAAAGATCTAAAAGTCAAAATCCCTTGTTCTTCCTGTTTTATTTTGTGTCGATTTTACATTCTTTCTCTACTCAAATTCTCTTTTGATTCACCTTTGGTTTTAAACGATTCCTTCTTCTCTTCTTCTTATTTGTGCCGAATAACCCCTTTCATCATACAAATCTCAAAATCCGAATACCTCTTTGGCTGAGGACCCTCTGTGCCGCCAATACTCCCTCCACTTCGGTCGATTCTTGTGTAAGTGCTTGCTCTTTCAGTCGGTTTTCCAAGTACCAATTTCTTCTCTCCCTCACCTTTTCTAAATCAGTTTTGGTAAGTGATTAGTATCGAATCCCGGAGTTCAGATCTCTACCGAATCACTCCTTAGGCGTTTTGGGGTTTTGGGTAAGTATTCCTCATTTATTGGTTAAGGTTGGCCGAATGGTCATGGATTATTTAAGAGTGACTTAAGATGATTGCGAGTCACTCTTTGTTTAGTTCTTAATGATTAAGATGGATGCAGATTTAAGAAATACTCGTGATTAGCGATCAAGGAAGGACTGTTAAGGCTTGTCGTTCAAGGTAAGGCAAAGGTGAGATTTTTTATTTTTGGTGATCGTATTTGATTAGTGTGTGATTAATTGTTGAGTGACATCGTTTGTAGGTTCATGGATATGGAGATCGCGACACGTCTTAGTACCAGGTGTGTACATACACTGCACACACATAATAGATCGACAAATCCCGAAATGCCGAAAAGCTGAAAGTTTGGCTATGGTAGTCTTGCGAGTGCGCGAACACTCGTAAGGGGGAAGCCGATACGTTATCAGAGGCCCCATGAGTGATCTCATGGTCTTGGGGCGTGTTTTGGCCAACCAGGCCAGAATGGGCTAAATGGGCCCGATGGGCTGTAGGGCCCATAATAGGCAAAAGTTGGCAATTTGATACTAAGTGATGAAAAAGCATATGATTGCATGAATATGAATGTGATTGGGCCTGATGGGCCATATGAATGTGATTGGGCCTGATGGGCTATATGAATGTGATTGGGCCTGATGGGCGATATGAATGTGATTGGGCCTGATGGGCCATATGAATGTGATTGGGCCTGATGGGCCATATGAATGAGATTGGGCCTAGTGGGTCATATGCAGGTATGTAGACTTGTTTGGGCTTTGTGAGGGGTTTTGGGCCTAGTATCTAATAATTGCTTAAATAGACATAAAACTTAAATAAATAATTAATTGCGATCGTGGACGAGTCATATGGTTAAGGTGTGGCAATGGGTATATGCATGTCTAGGATTGGATTTAGGGAGAGCTTGGTACTTAAGCGGTCTTAATGACTCACCTCCTCTTCTCTGGAATCCTACCTAGTGCATAGTATCTGTTCACTTTAGCGAACGAGGACTTGTTAACGGGAATAAACCCATATTAAAAAGAAATTACCGAAATGCAACTAAGGGCGAAAAATGATTAAAATACCCCTATGTGTTGAATGTAAGACTTATGAATGTTACATGTATACCTACTACATTCATATGATATTTTGTTTAGGATACATATGGGTTGGGAATTATGGAACGGAGGAAGTATATTAGGATCGCATGGTTGCTTGACGACCGTGGATCCACCGACGGCTATTAAGCCCAATATATGATTAGCAGCTTTGCTGCAATGAAGGTAGTACCGCAACCGAGCTACCATTGATGTGTATCGGATGGGTGGGTCGATATTTATATCCCCACATGATGTGTACCGAAGGACAGAGTTGGTGTATAACGGTTGGATTATTGGGGTAGGTTGCATGGCCTTGCATGTATGATATTATGGTGATTGATGATTGCTTATTACTCTTGAGGGTTGTACGCACTGAGTTTTCGAAAACTCACCCCCTCTTTTATTTTTCTCAGGTGATCCTCAGTAGGTGGCTCGACGGTTGGAGGGACTCCGAGGTGGCCAACTAGCAAGACGACTTGGACTTGTTTTTTTAAAAGCATATCATTTCTAGTATTTTAAGTTATTTCAGTTCGAATTGTAATAAGGCATATTCAATGGATATCTTTTTCAAACTAGGGTTATTATTATTTTTATGCTTTACACTTGCTAGAAGTACAACATGGTTTTCCTAAACCATAATTTTTTTTAATACTACGTTTTCGTAACTTAATTTAAAGATGACAAGTTTTCATAGATCATCTGTTTTAACTAAAAGCTTCTGCAACTGAAAGCTACATAATATTCTCTTTTGAAGGGTTTTCAATGAAAACAAGGTTTTCGATAAAACACTTCAATGTGACTCACTGGATTCGACCATAACGTCCGGGCCGATTTAGGGTGTTACACATATTAAACATTTAGATGCAAATTCAGAAATATCTCGTTTCATTCTTGGCCACCAATAGATCTTTTTCAAATAATTGTACATTTTGTTACTACCAGGATGAATAGACATGGTACCATTTTGAGCTTTATATAGAATCTTCTGTACCAGTTCCGAGTTTTTGGGTACACATATTCTACCTCTGAATAACAAACAACCATCAGACCAACTCTAAAATTCTGAATCAGAATCCAACTCACACTGTATCCATTTACTTGTAATTCATCATCATCTTTCTGAGCTTCATAGATCTGTCGTAAAAATGTAGGTTAGCTTTTAATTTAGCTATGATTGAATCATCCTCTGATAATGATAATGATTTGCAACCACATTGGCCTTTCCCGGATAATAATCAATAACCATGTCATAATCTTTTAATAGTTCAAGCCACCTATGTTGCCTCAGATTCAAATCCTTCTGTGTCATCAGATATTTCAAACTCTTATGATCTATGAATATGTGACATTTTTCAACAAATAGATAGTGTCGCCAAATTTTCAACGCAAACACAATGGCTACCAATTGAAGATCATGCATCGGGTAGTTCTTTTCATGTGGTTTTAGCTGTTTAGAAGCATAGGCTATTACTTTACCTTCTTGCATCAATACATAGCCTAAACCATTCAATGACGCATCACTATAAATTACAAGATTCTTACCTGATTCAGGTTGAACTAACATAAGTGCTTCAGTTAACAAGACTTTTAATCTATCAAAACTTTGTTGACATTTATTAGACAACTCGAATTTCACATCTTTCTGCAACAAACGAGTCATCAGAGAAGCTATCATTGAGAACCCTTTTACAAATCTCTAATAATAACTAGCTAATTCCAGAAAGCTTCTAACTTAAGACATATTCTTTGGTGGTTTCCAATTAACAATAGCTGAAATTTTATTCGGATCCACCCTAATACCTTCAGAAAATACTATATGCCCGAGAAAACCAACTTTCCATAGCTAAAATTCACATTTACTAAATTTAGCATACAATTGTTTCTCCCGCAGTGATTGCAGTACTATTCTCAAATGATCAATATGCTCGTTTTCATCTTGGGAGTAAACTAGAATATCATCAATAAATACTACCACAAACTTGTCTAGATACAACCTAAAAATTATGTTCATCAGATCCATAAATACTGCGGTGCATTCATCAACCCGAACGGAATCACAAGGAACTCATAGTGTACATACCTAGTTCTGAAAGCTGTCTTCGGTACATCTGAGTCTTTCACCCGCAACTGATAGTATCAAGAACAGAGATCTATTTTAGAGAACATAGTGACACCTTTCAGTTGATCAAACAAGTCATCAATTCGGGGCAATGGATACTTGTTCGTGATTGTAACCTTGTTGAGCTTCCTGTAATCAATACACAGCCTTAATGATCCATTTTTCTTCTTTACAAACAAAACCGTGCACTCCAAGGTGAATGACTAGGTCGAGCAAAGCCCCTGTCAATAAGTTCTTGCAACTGTGCTTTCAAATCTTTCAATTCCTTTGGAGCTATTCTATAAGGTGCTATTGATATTGGAGTTGTTCGAGGAAAAAGGTCTATAGAAAATTCCACATCTTTGACTGGCGGTAATCCTGGTAATTCTTCCGAAAACACATCGAAAAACTCACAAACAACTGCTACTAACATAATCTTCGATTCAGATACTTTAGTGTCCAACACATGCAAAATAAGCATCATACCCTTTTTTGACATTCTTCTGTGCCGATATAGCTGAGATCACATTAGACAACCCATCTAGTTTATCAGATTCAACATGGAGTATTTCACCATTCTGACACTTTAATACAATATTTTTCTGTTTACAATTTACCACTGCATCATGCTGAGTTAGCCAGTCCATTCCCAGAATTACATCAAATTCATCAAATGGCATCAGCATGAAATCAGCTGGGAAACAATGACCTTTTACCATCAATGGACAATTTTTTACAAACTTTATCCACCATAACATACTGGCCCAGGGGGTTTGAAACTTTAACCACAAATTCAGTGAACTCTACAGATAAATTTTTAACAGACACTAAATTTATGCATATGTATAAATGTGTTGAACCAGGGTCAATCAAAGCAGTAATATTAATGTCAAGAAGAATAAATCTACCAGTAATAACATCAGGTGCAAAAGCATCCTCTCGTGCACGTATATCATAGTTCTCGCCAGTGCTTATAAATTGAAAAATATATGGGATTTTTCCTATGTAATTTATCACCTTTTTACTTAAATTCATTGTTAAAACTAAGTAATTTTTTAATAAATTAATGAAATATGTGAAAATATGAAATTAGGACATAGAAATTATTAAAATGTGATTTTATGCTTTATTATATATTTTTCATACATAAAATGGCTTATTTTATATTTATTTGAAGATATTATATTTTTAAGACATAAAATGGGCCATGCATGATTGAATTAAATAATAAAATATAAAATTATATGTAACAGCCTAGATTAGATCCTAGTCAAAACTGTGGTTTCGGGACCACAAATTCGAATCAGAAAAATATTTAAATATTATTTTTCGTGTTTATTATATGTGGATTGATATGTGTGAAATTTTCGTATGAAAATTTTATCGTTTGTGTGCTCAATTTACAAAAAGGACCTAATCGTGTAAATTGTAAAAGTAGTATTCTATTTGTTAAAGTGCCTAATTGCTATGTCTTTATAATCGAGGGGTCCTTATAATGCAATTATACCATTGAATTAATTCATGGAAATTAATGGACATTAGTTAGTGGATTTCTAATGATATTATCAAGGTTAAAAATGGTATTTTATTATTAATATGTGTTTAATTAAAGAAAACATGAAATTAAGTCATTTGTGTTCATACATTGCTGAAAATTCAAAGGAAAAGAAAATAAAAACACAAGCTAGGGTTCGACTTTGATTTTCATTGATTAAGGTATGAGTTTTGCTCTGCTTTTGATAATTTCTACGCTTTTGTGATCGTTGCTCTGTATTCTATCAAGCCCATGTCTTAATTTCTGATTTTGTTGATGATTTTGAGTTATGCCATTGTTGATAATGTGAGTTTTAGTAAGTTTGATGATAGAAAATAAAAGATATGTGTTGGGTTAGTATATTTTGTCTTTGAATTTTTGATGAATTTGAGTAATTTGGGCTAAATTGTAAAAATGAGATTTTGAGGGACTAAAATGTGAAATAAACGAAACATATGGGCTTATATGAACACCATGTATATTCGGCTAAGCAAGTGTGTATGAGAATTTTGTGTATTTTGTGTATTTTGTGAATTATGGACTAAAATGTGAAAAATGTGAAATGTCAGAGGAAAAGGTGTAATCAGCCCATTTATGTGTTTTTAGATGAATTTGATGAAATATATGATTAAATAAGTTGTATTTGTATTGTATTAGATCAAGAAATGAGGAAATCAAATTTGGAACGGGGAGAGTCGAAAACTATCGAATAGTCGTTCAAGTCCGTTCGTGTTCGTACGAGGTAAGTTCATAATTAAATAAATTTTGTTAAATTGAAATATATGTGCATTATATGTGCTGAATTGAGTTGTAAAGATATATATATATATATATATATATATATGAATATGTGATGCTGAATTGAATCGAGCTTGGAGAATCTGTTCCGATCGTGGATTGTTCGAATAGGTGAAATTGAGAAAGTTTTGATAATGTGACAAAGTCTGAAAATCCCTGTACGAACCATAGGAATAGTTAGGATACATATGTCATGACATAGGATTCGATATGTGTTTTCGTGTAAGACCACATCTGGGACGTTGGCATCGATTTGTGATTTACGTGTAAGACCATGTCTGGGACATTGGCATCGTATATGATTTCGTTTAAGACCCTGTCTGGGACACTGACATCGATATTTTATTACATGTAAGACCACGCCTGGGACGTTGGCATTGTACGAGCTTTCCGAGCTATCTGAGTATCCTTATTGATTCCAAACGGTTCAACGGGCATTCCGAGAAATAAATGAGTATATGAATGTGCATCCGGATCAGGTATGTTGCGATGTATATGAAATTAAGAAATGAAAGTGAGTATGATTATGATCAGTTGATATATGATCTATGTGAAAATGAGATGTGGATACTAGCTAGTGAACTATGATTAAATGAATTATATGAAAAATATGGTATTTATAATTGTGTTTTGCCATATATGATTTAGGTACATGTGATTTGTTTATGAAATTTTGATATGAAATGTGAGTATGATTCAAATGAAGATATGTGAAATATATGATAATGAATGATATGTTATATATGCTTGTTATACGAAATTGTGGTCCTATGACTCTGACATGAGAATTATGGAAAAATGGAACATGGTTTGGATGTGTGATTTGTTATGGTTATTCGGGTTTTGAAATGCATAAAAAGAAATTGATATATCTCTATGCATGAAAGGTAATAAATGACCATGTTTCGGTTGGTTATGTAATGAAATTGTGCAAGTTTAATTTATATGAATGATCTAATGGTCGTTATTTGAAATTAAAAGAATGGTTTATATGTTCACCGATAAATAAGCCTAATGAAGTTACTTAATGTGGTGATGTTGGATTATATAAGATAAGTGATTGAATATGTGTATGAAGTTAACTAAATTTGACTTATTCAAGTTGAATTATATACATGAACTTGTGAAGATTTATTTGCTTATGGCTTACTAAGCTCTCGAAGCTTATTCTGTGTGTTTTTCCTATGTTTATAGATTTTCAGAGATCTACTCGGGTTGGAAGTCGATGGAGACATCATCACACTATCCGATTATCATTTGGGTAAATTATGTTTTGAGATTTGGTTATGTGGCATGTATAGGCTATAAGTATATGAATATGTTTTGAGATGTAAATATATGTTTTCCAAGTGATATGGCTTGATAAAGGATGTGAATTTGGTTTGGTTTTGTTATGGTTATGTGATAAGAAAATGGTATGATTTGATGCATATGAATGATTACATGAAATTGTTAATTTGGTATGTGCTTAATTGTTAAATTTGGTATATGTTAAGAAATTGAGATGTTGGTAACATATGATTTAATATGACTTTGGCTTATGATTTGATATGATTGAGTATAGATTATAAGCTTGAATTTGGTTGATAATAATATGGCATGAATGATGTAAGTTTTGGTATTGAAATTGGCTGAAATTATAGTGCAATTGTGCTTGATTTTGATGCTTGTAGGTTTGACCCAAATTGGGTGGAAAATTGGCTTTTCAAATGGCATATTTTTGTCCATACGGGCAGAGAAACGGGCATGTGTCTCAACCTTGTGCGACACACGATCATGCTGTACAGCCATGTGTCCCCTAGGGTACCTTACGATTTTAATTTAGTCTTGAGCACGGCCAAGGCACACAGGCATGCCTTGTGGCCATGTGATTAAGTCAGTATGTATGCCCTGATTTGACATGGGCTAGACACACGAGCGTGTCTAATGCTGTGCGAGGCACATGACCTGTTCACACGGGCGTGTGACGTCTGTAACTTAGAAAGTTTATTTAAGTTTCAAAAAATTTTGTATGTGTTCAGTTTGGCCCCAAACCTTCTCCAAAGCATGTTTAAGAAACCTTCTAAAGGGACTATTTGTGTATGATTTGCTATGATATGATGATGTATGATTATGATTTTGTAATGTTCCGTTATGTTCAGTAATACTTCTTAACCCTAGTCCGGCGATGGATATGGGTTAGGGGTGTTACATTTGGTTGGTATCAGAGCTATGGTTTAGTCGAGTCTAGGACTATCATAGCATATGTGAGTCTAGCTATACATGCCACATTTAACCTGCGATAGTGTGATATATCCTAACTCTGATGAAAATTATTTTGATGAGACAGATAAGTTTTCCAACCGAGCTAATTCTGATAGTACGAAATATGTACTCAAATGTTTGAACGGAAATGTGATGATTATCTTGAAACTCATAAAGGTATGGATCAAAGAGTATGACATTTTTTTATTGATAAATGTTATAATTATATGAGCATATGAGTTATGATCTTTGGATTATGATTATTATATGAAATGCTTTGATCATGAAATAGTGATTTGAGTTGGCATATGAACTATGTGTTAAGAATAAAAGTGATTAAAAGAAAATGTTTATTAAATGTTTAGAGAATGTGAAATTAGTAATGAATTGGCTATTTGTGATAGTATGTGTTATGTACATTTATGTATAAGTTAAATTTGAGGCTTTACTACCCTCACCCCCATTATCAGTGAAATGTTACTATAAAATTTGTAAGATTTGAGTTGAATAAGCTCACGAGTGTGGAATTATAGAAGTCCGTGTTTGAAAGATTAATAATGTGATCAGAAAAGTGAATGCATCAGCAAATGAAGACAGTATTAAAAGAGATATTGAATAGTTCTGAAGATTATTTAGATTATGCAATGTCATTGTTATAGAAGAAGATAACATTGATTAAATGATCTATTTAGGTATGTTATCTAAAGAAAGGTATTAACTGAAAGTTCTTTTGAATTGATTTCTATTATTGATGGGATAATATGGACTTAATGATGACAGAATTAGACAGTTGAATAATGTTTGAATTATATTGATGCCTGAGTGTAGTGGTTATAGTCGGGCAGTTACTATGACTTCTTCTGGACATTCTATGTGTACATTTATCCTCATAAGTATATGTGACTGTTTCGTTTCAGAAAGAATTCTTATCGTATGAGAATATTAGTTAAAAATATAAATAGACGAAAGTATCGTTGGTCTATTTGAGTTATGTTCGACATTGCTATATCTTTCTCAGGTATTTATTCCATTATGTGGATATAAAAGTCGACGGTAAAATATGTATGATGCTAATACTCTGTTTCTGCTGGCTATTATTCTATTGAAAATATGGGAAGATTATATTGCTTCTGTTACTGTGGATTCCAATATTTATGAGTAATATTATTCTTTCTGGACGTTTTCTGGGTTATCATCGGAGTTGATATCATTCTATATGGATTGTAATTTTCTAATATTCTATGTAGTTACAGATGTTGAAAATTTCGCTTTTCTGGTTTTCTTATAATTCTATGTGATTTGTATATGAAATTTGGGAAGTACTGCAGTACCGTTTTCAGAGTTATAAAAGTTGTGTTTCTGTATTGGTTGTTGTTCAAATCATATTTAATTTTCTTCTGGGTTCAACTACTTTATTAACAGCCGGGATATTATCTATTGTTACGGGTGAGATATCGGTCTTATTATAAAATTATGATTTTTATCTGAAAAAGGCGACTTCAGTATAATTCAGAACTTCGATGATCAATATATGAGATAGCTTTATTATAAACTCTTTTCTAGTTCTCGTGAAAGGTTCAACATCGGCAAAAGTGAAAATGATAAAAGATCAAGATCAAATCTGTAAAATGATATGTTTGGGGTTATCCTTTTTATGAGAAGAAGAGATTTCTTCGAAAAGACCAATTCAATGGTTAGTCTAATTTGAATTATTTGATTGAAAAGATAATTGGGCTATATGTGTTTGAATCTATTCACCAGATTGGAAATAAACTATGAACGCACATGTGTGAATTGAGGGACAGTCTGGAGGAAGAATTCGTATTTTTGAAGACCTAAGACAAAATTATATCTATCGGAACAATTCTATCTGAGAAATGTTATGGTAAATTAGAGTTAGTTTGATTTTTAAAGTTTTCATATTGTTAATCGAAACATCAGTACTGGTTCAGTCTAATTTGAAGAAAAAGTATATGATCTTCAGTAATGCGTCAATGAACGGTTTGAAGTGTGTTCTAATAATAGAGTGTACAGAGATATCATGAGATTCCATATAGTTAGAGTTGTATGAAAAGATTTATGTGACATATTTGATGGTTACAAGAATTTAAAATGTTTGATGTTACAGAGCGAGATCCGAACTTGGCACAGCAACTAGCTCGAATCGTCGAACAACTTTTGATTTTGTAAGTAAATGTTATTATCCAAGGAAAATGATTATAGTTTCGAATGATCTGAATAAGAAACTTTTTTGTGCTTTATGAGTGATGAATACGTGATTGATATTATTAGAGGATGATTATATGTTAGTTGGATTAGAAGTTAAATTTATGCTTACTAAGTGAATTCGTGTAACATAGAAATGTGTTATCAGATTATAAGTTAAAAAGGGGTTTAGCATAAATTGATTTCTGATTCAGAACTTCAGATGTGGAATTGATGATTGTTTGCTGCTTTGAAATAGAGTGTGTATACTAAGAAACTCTGAGATTGTATAACCATTATTGCAAGAGGCTCACAGTGTTAGTTAGACTGTTCATACAGGAGTAACAAGATGCATGATAATCTGAGAAAGTGGTATTGATCAATGGGTATAAAATGTAATATTTCTGACCTCGCGTTTAAATGTTTGAGCTATCAACAGGTTAAAGTTAATTATTAAGCATCTTTAGGACTATTTCAACATGTTTTGATATCTGAGTAATGGTGAAATAGAATTTTAATGAAATTTTGTATCGGGATTTATCTTTTATCATTGAAAAAGATAGATGTTATCTGAATTATTGTTAACTGTCTGAAGTTTTTCTATACACATAGATTTCTCTTTTGATAAATCAGCTGAATTATTCGTGCAGAGACTGTCAGTTTGCATATGGTGTCAGTCATTATTGTTTCAGACTAAATTCTAAAATTTATATGATAATTCTGGGAGAAACTATCATACGCTGTGAGTACGAGGTTGTTTTGAAAATTCTCGAAATATTTATTTGTTCCTATGTTTTAGAGTTTGAAAGCAACTAAGAAAGATTATTTCTGTTTGATAAGCTATCATTTGATTATAAAAATGACATTGTATGCGATATCGTATGGTTGCTGTTATCGAACTTCGTTGTTTCAGGATCGAGTTTTGTGAGAAAATGATTTATGGGATTAGTATCATCAGTGAAATAAAGTAGAAAATGAAGGTAACTCAATACAATTATTAATAGTTTCAACTTGATATGATGTATAGTGGAAAATAGATCAGAATCTTGTGAGGTTAATTAGATAGGAAAGTTGAAGCCATGTGTGTATTTGAAATGTCTTATGTGGAAGCAAATCCTTAATCTACTTTCTGGTAAGATTTTCAGGGACGAAAATCCCTAAGGGGGAGAATTGTAACAGCCCGGTTTAGACCCTAGTCGGAACAGTGGTTTCGGGACCACGAATGTGAATCAGAAGAATATTTAAATATTATTTTCCATGTTTATTATATATGAATTGATATGTGTGAAATTTTCATATGAAAATTTTATCGTTTGTGTGCTTAATTTACAAAAAGGACCTAATCGCGTAAATTGTAAAAGTGGCCTTCTATTTGTTAAAGTGCCTTGCTATGTATTTATAATTGAGGGGTCCTTATAATGCAATTATACCATTGAATTAATGCATGGACATTAGTTAGTGGATTTCTAATGATATTATTAAGGTTAAAAATGGTATTTGATTATTAATATGTGTTTATTTAAAGAAAAACATGAAATTAAGTCATTTGTGTTCATCCATTGCCAAAAAGTCAAAGGAAAAGAAAAGAAAAACACAAGATAGGGTTCGGCTTTGATTTTCATTGATTAAGGTATGAGTTTTGCTCCGTTTTTGATAATTTCTACGTTTTTATGATCGTTGCTTTGTATTCTATCAGGCCCATGTCTCAATTTTTGATTTTTTTGATGATTTTGAGTTATGCCGTTGTTGATAATGTGAGTTTTATGAAGTTTGATGATAGAAAATGAAAGATATGTGTTGGGTTAGTATATTTTGTCTTTGAATTTTTGATGAATTTGAGTAATTTGGGCTAAATTGTAAAAATGAGATTTTAAGGGACTAAAATGTAAAATAAACGAAACATATGGGCTTATATGAACACCATGTATATTCGGCTAAGCAAGTGTGTATGAGAATTTTGTGTATTTTGTGATTTTGTGAATTAGGGACTAAAATGTGAAAAATGTGAAATGTTAGGGGAAAAAGTGTAATTAGCCCATTTATGTGTTTTTAGATGAATTTGATTAGATATATGATTAAATAAGTTGAATTTGTATTGAATTAGATCAAGAAATGAGGAAATCATATTTGGAACGGGGAGAGTCGAAAATTATCGAATAGTTGTTCCGGTCCGTTCGTGTCCGTACGAGGTAAGTTCATAAGTAAATAAATGTTGTTAAATTGAAATATATGTGCATTATATGTGCTGAATTGAGTTGTAAAGATATATATATGTGATGCTGAATTGAATTGAGCTTGAAGAATCTGTTCCGATCGTGGATTGTTCGAATAGGTGAAGTTGAGAAAGTTCCGATAATGTGACAAAGTCTGAAAAGCCCCGTACAAACCGTAGGAATAGTTAGGATACATATGTCATGAAATAGGATCTGATATGTGTTTTCTTGTAAGACCACATTTGGGACGTTGGCATCGATTTGTGATTTACGTGTAAGACCATGTTTGGGACATTAGCATCGTATATGATTTCGTGTAAGACCCTGTCTGGGACAATGGCATCGATATTTGATTACATGTAAGACCACGTCTTGGACATTGGCATTGTACAAGATTTCTGAGCTATCCGAGTATCCTTATTGATTCCGAACGGTTCAACGGGCATTCCGAGAAATAAATGAGTATATGAAAGTGCATCCGAATCAGGTATGTTACGATGTATATGAAATTAAGCAATGAAAGTGAATATGATTATGATCAGTTGATATATGATCTATGTGAAAATGAGATGTGGATACTAGCTAGTGAACTATGATTAAATGAATTATATGAAAAATATGGAATTTATAATTGTCTCTTGCCATATATGATTCAGGTACATGTGATTTGTATATGAAATTCTAATATGAAATGTGAGTATGATTCAAATGAAGATATGTGAAATATATGATAATGAATGATATGTTATATATGGTCGTTATACGAAATTGTGGTCCTATGTTTTTGACATGAGAATTATGGAAAAATGGAACATGGTTTGGATGTGTGATTTGTTATGGTTATTCGGGTTTTGAAATGCATAAAAAGAAATTGATATATTTCTATGCATGAAATGTAATAAATGACCATGTTTCGGTTGGTTATGTAATGAAATTGTGCAAGTTTAATTTATATGAATGATCTAATGGTTGTTATTTGAAATTAAAAGAATGGTTTATATGTTCATTGATAAATAAGCTAAATGAAGTTACTTAATGTGGTATGTTGGATTATATAAGATAAGTGATTGAATATGTGTATGAAGTTAACTAAATTTGGCTTATTCAAGTTGAATTATATACATGATCTTGTGAAGATTTATTTGCTTATGGCTTACTAAGCTCTCGAAGCTTATTCTGTGTGTTTTTCCTATGTTTATAGATTTTCGAAGATCTGCTCAGGTTGGAAGTCGATGGAGACGTCATCACACTATCTGGTTATAATTTTGGTAAATTATGTTTTGAGATTTGGTTATGTGGCATGTATAGGCTATAAGTATATGAATATGTTTTGAGATGTAAATATATGTTTTGCCAAGTTGTAATGCCCCAAATCCTTAAATCCTGAAAACCCTGTTAAAATTATTTTTGTGTGTTGCGGCATGGACGTATGTTTGACTTAGTGGTTCAGTGCTCTGGGAGTGTCTGGGAAGTCATGGGTTCAAGCCTTGGCTTGAACAAAATTTTTCTTTTACTTGAATTAACCCTTGCCTTCTGATAGTAGGCTTCTTAAAATAATGTGAGGTTGCATGACAAAAAGGGCCTGCTAGTCCAGTGGTAAGTGGCGTGTGTAGTGCTTCTTGAGGTTTGAGGTTCGAGGCATGGCAATGCATAAGAGCATATTATTTTGCTATTTGTGCCGTGAGAGTGTCCTTAGTTGACCGAAATTGTTGGTGGAGAGAGAGATAAAGAGGGGATCATGGGATTTGGTGGGTAGTTGGAGTGAATTTAGGAGAATTTTGAGGGATTTCGAATGTAGGGGGTTGTAGTGCCGAATTTGAATTCCTGAAGAGAGAGTTTTGGTTGAGGTTGGAAAGGTGGGAAGAGTCAAGTGTGCGGTTTGTGCAGAGGCCTTGTTGAACTAGGAGTGTGTAACACCCCAAACCCGGCCTAGACATTATGGCCAAGTCTGGTGTGTCACATTGAAGTGTTTTTCGAAAACTATGTTTTCATTGAAAACCCTTCTTGATGTTTAGAAACTTTTACCGTTTAAACTTGTAAACCTTTGTAGTGGCAGAAGCATGTTATTTTAAAAACTGTTAAGTATATAAAAAAAAAACAAACCTTCTTTGTTATGGCTTAGAGTGAATGGATACTACGCACCAGGTAGGATTCAAGAAAATAGGAGGTGAGTCAATTAGACTGCTTAAGTACCTAGCTCTTCCAGGATCCAATCCTAGACATGCACACATCCATTGCCACACTTTAAGCTTATTACTTGTCCACGAACAACAAATTAAGTTTAAGTCTATTTAAAATATTTATTTCCTTTGAGAACATTTACGTTATAAAGCTTTTCTGTTATCGTGATATTTTGAAAATAAGTAACTTTTATAAAACGCGCCCTAGAGCTAACCAATTTTAAGGAATCAATTTAAGTGATGTGAATCTCAAGTTGAAAATGATTTAAGTAATTTAAAAACCCAAAATAAAAATAATAGAGTGGCCTTATTACAACTTTAACCAAAATAGAAATAAAAAAAAATAAATGCGAAATTTAAACGGAAGCTAATTGAAACTTATTTAAAAAAAAAAACCAGAAATTTAATCTTCGTGGCCACTCTGAATCCCGCCCAGCTCCAAGTCCACCAACTAGGGCTCACCTGCAAGGATGGAAGAGAAAGGGGGTGAGTTTGGGAAACTCAGTGTGCAACAAGCCCCTTTCAGAGCCCAAACTAATACCAGCATATATCGGGCCAAGCCTTTCATTTAATCTTACTAGGCCGAAGCCTTCTCATTAATCATGTTACTGGGCAAAGCCTTCATCAGCAAACGGTATGGCCCATAGGACCATTTCAATGGCACATGTAATATTAATGGATGTATGCAAGCCCATTTGGGGAGACTACTCAACCCACCATCCGCTACTCTCCACCCGTACCAACCAAGCTCTCCATGTGGGGAATAACTCAACCCACCCAACTAAACTCTCCACTTTGCAAAAAGACAAATTGCTTATCATATAACCGAGGCCTAGCCTCTTTTAATAATCGGGCAAAGCCCTTTTTGATAAACTAGGGCAAAGCCCTTTTCGCACTTCCTCCATCTATATCAAAAACCCAACCCATGCATATAATGAGTATATCATAGCATAACATGTGCATGTTATAACATATCATGTGCATATCATGTCATATCGTATAAATCAATACCTCATGCATCATATTCATAATTAAACCCTAGCGGTATAATGGTCATTTTTACCTAGGGGCAAAATTAAAATATTTACCATATTTTAGTGGTAATTTCAGAAATTTACAAATATTATGGGTTTTCCACGTTCATTAACAATTATCAATATCCTCAAGTGTTTAAACAGTGATTTTAACGCACTTTATCAAATTAGGGCTTTTGGGCCCAAACCCCTAATGGGCCCCACGAATGCCGATTTAGCCCTTTTAGCCCACTTAACCCAATTTTTACAACAGATCTAACTGTGTTAACATGCAATTTATCCAAGTTCCAATTTCTATCAATTTTACCCAAATGGGCCCAGAAGCCCATTGGGCCCAATTTCAGCGCATTGAGGCCCAACTTACTGTCGTGCACAGAATTACGCGCTTACCTGTTCCATCGATCCAAACACCATTCATATTGTTTTTATCACATCTAAAATCGCATGCAAAATCTCAAGTTCCCGAAATGCCGGAATTTTGGCATTTCAGCTTTTCTGCAAATATTAGCCTAAGCTACTACGAGGGTTGTTACACACCTGTTTTGTGACGACTGCCACTGAGATCCCTTACGATGTCCTACAATTGATTACCACAATTCTTAGATTGCAAACCACAATAACCAATCCCAATAATCACCTACCATATTTGAACCATGCCCCTAAAGCCTTTAGAATCTTACCTTTTTGCTGAAAATCGATTACTAGATCTAAGTCTAGTTGTTCCAAAGATCCAAGCCTTCGATCCAACCTCTAGAAGACACTAAAAACCAAAAGAAATTGTCGGTTAAAGACCCTTAAAGCCCTATGCCCAAATCGATAGCCTCCCTAGATTTTAGGGACTTCGGCTTTTTCTAAATTGTAAAATAAGACTAGATCTGAGGTGATGAGCACTTACCACCTATTCCTCTTTGATTTCTATGCAGATTTGATGCAGATCTATCCTCTAAACGATAGTAGAACTCGAATCCAGGAGATCTGAAGTTTCGGCTATAAGTCCCTAAATCAATGGTACTTTGGCTTTTTAAGTGATGAAGAAGATGATGACTTGAGGCTATAACTTTGAAGTAATGTTGCCGACAGATACTAAGGGTTTAGAGAAGATGAAAGTTAATCAAAAGGAACAAAAATAACTGAAGGATTTTGGCTTGGAGAAATCGGCACAAGAAGTAAGTTTTCGGGATTTCAGCTTTTATGGTGATCGACTATGAAGGTTTTGTGGAGGATGGGATCGATAGAGGAGGTGATTAAGGTGATCAGAAGGTTTCGGCTAGAAGAAAAAGAAAAAAGGAAGAAAGAAAATGGAGGAAAAAGAGAGGAAGAAGAACTCGGCACCAAGGAGAAGGAATTTGCATTTTCGGCTTTTGTGAGAACTCAGAAAGGATGAATGACAGTGAAAGCTTTTAGGTGGCTAACCCTAATTCTCCAAGATAGAAAAAGAAAAGAACCTAACCCTAATATCAACTAAAACAATTGGCCCAACCTCCCTAATGCCCTTGCCGAAATTCACTTAAGTGATCACATGCCCGGCACATGCCTAAAATTAAAAAGTAACAGTATGCCTACCTTGCAACTTGAAACCTAGACCTTTAATTCCTTCCCAGGCGCCATTTTTTTTAGGAACTTAGTGGTGCCACCTTGCCACTTTACCAAGGCCTTATTTTGTGTCATAATTTACCACCTCAATTTTAAAAGCCCATATCGCCAGAACCCTCTTTCTCCAAAATTAAAAATTTAGGAATTGCCTCGAATTAAATTTACTCTTGGGCCTTTTTCCCACACCATAACCCTTCATAATTTATTTAATTACATACTAAATAATAATAATTAAAACATCTAAATTGTTCGGGCCGTCTTCTACCCAAACCTAGACTCAAGGCCCATTACTCTTAGGCCCAAAAATCGGGGCGTTATAGAGTGGCTTTTTGTCAAAATCTGCTTTAGTTTACCCCTTTTTGCCTGAAGTGCCGAAATTGAGTCTCTGTGGTATTTTTCCTCTTTGCTTCTTGTTTGATATTCGCCCCTTTTGCATTTTCTTTGTTGACTACTCCGATTTTACTTTTTTCCTTTTTCTCCCAGACGTTCTTCTCTAAGACTGAGCATTCTTGGTTTCCCTCATAAGCCTTTGCCAAATTCCTGATAACACTCTCTCTTTTGGTTCTAAGCCAACATCACCACCTCTTATGTTTGTGCCGAATAGCATTATTCCTTTTGTCCTCTTTTATGGTTCGGCTTCCTTCAAGTTCTCCCTGCTTTGCTAGCCGAATACCGTTTCTCTTATAGCCGAATCTCTCCCTGCTTTTGTTAAGGTAATTGAGTTTTCTTTTCGGGTTGCTAAATTCTTGGCCATAACCGAATCTTGCTATTGTTGTTATCTCTATGGGGGTTTGCAGTTGATCTATTTTCTCTTTCTTTTTTGTGTCATAATAGCTTTCCCTCTAACTTTTTCTTTTCCCTGCCGGTTACTGCCAGGGGTGTAACTGTACCATCATGTACCTCGATTGTAGGGTGTGCTATTGTAGGCCGATTACTGCCATCCTCCATTCTTAGTTCTGCATTGTGGCAGGTCACTCTTTTATTTCAGGTTAATTACATTTATGGTATTTATTAACAAGATTAGATTGTAATACATATCCCACCAAAGGCTTTGAAATCAACCTTTGTCAGTGATTCAAGCGGGTTAAATCACACTTGTTCAAATCAAGGCAAGTATCCATATCAGTTAGATTAAGTGTTGAAAGAGGTGTTTACCCTAATGATGATAAGTAACTAATCGAAGTTCTGATTGTGATAGGTTTGGAATACTCGTGGGCTGGTAGTGCATTTTCGCAATCAAGTGTGTAACCACACTGCAATAACGACTGTTTGGCAAAAGCCAGAAAATAGGGCTATGGATGCCACATGAGCGTGCGCTCGCTCGTGTGGTGGTCCGAACGCATAAGAGCGAGCAATCGATCGTAGGGGCCACCACGAGCGATTGCGTGGGTTTAGGCCACTACGGGCTACGTTGGGCTTTGTGGCCCTCACGGGCTCGTGGGCCCCACACGGGTAAACCACACGGAGGTGTGGAGATTATTGGGCCAGGCTGTGTAGTTTACACGGCCAAGGCCATTTTTTGGCTTTGTGGGCCACACGGGCGTGTGGGCCCACATGGGCCCGGAATATAGGTTATAGGCCTATTTTCACTGATTGACTGTTGAGGTTGCACGGGTCGCCTTAGATGACTATTGACCTTCTGTTGGGTCGGCAAGTATACCTGGGCCTTTATTTTGGTAAGATGACTGTTTTACCCCTTTGTGATGTATGACTATTTGAGCATGCCATTTTTACAGTATGTACATTTATATTATGTTGCATTGTATGGGGTGGGATATATGATTTTGGAGGAAGTGTACTGAAAGGCTATAAGTCTATTACTGGCAGCTCTGATGCAAATACTGTGTTAGTGCCGTAACCGATACGACTTGGTATGTAGGGTTGGGTGGGTCGATTTTATCCCCACATGGTGTGTAGGGCTGGTACGGAGATGGTGTGTAGCAGATGGATTGGGTAGGATTCTTTGTTTGTATACTATACTAAAGTGGGCTTAGGCCCAGACTGCTAGTGTTACTGAAATGGGCTAAGGCCCTAACTGTTACTGAAAGGGCTTAGGCCCAAAATGTGCTTACTCTGATTGGTTGTTTATATGGGATTTCATACACTGAGTTTTCGTAAACTCATCCATCCATTAACTGTGCAGGAAATCCACAGGCTTAGACGGATCGAGGCGACGGAGGCCTCAGAGGTGGCCACTCGACAAAGTTTCTTTTAATATTATAAATAAGATTTTGTTTTGGGTTTTCATTATGTAATAAGGCCTCTTTAATTTTAATTTTATTTTTATTTTAATTTGGGGATTTAGTTACTTGAATTTTAATCTGGTAGTAGTAGGCCTCGAATTTCCAAGAAAATATAAAGAATGTTTTTCTAAAAACACCACGTTTACACAATATATTTTGAAAGCTTCCAGAACAAACATCGTTTTAAAGTTCAATAACAAACTAATATAATTAATATTTTGCTAAGACGACTTGAGTTTTCACAATGAACCGGACATCCTAGACTTTTGTTAATAAGCTAAAGAAGTTTTATGTAGAACGAATATTCATGCAATTTGTGTTTTGGAAAAACACTCCAATGTGACATCACAGATTCGGCCATAACGTCTAGGCCTAGTTTGGGGAGTTACATAAGTGATATGGCTTGATAAAAGATGTGAATATGGTTTGGTTTTGTTATGGTTATGTGATAAAAAAAATGGTATGATTTGATGCATATGAATGACTAAATGAAATGGTCAATTTGGTATGTGCTTAATTGTTAAATTTGGTATAAGTTTGGCATAAAGATGGATAAGAAATTTAGATGTTGGTAACATATGATTTAATATGACTTTGGCTTATGATTTGATATGATTGAGTATAGATTATAAGCTTGAATTTTGTTGATAATAATATGGCATGAATGATGTAAATTTTGGTATTGAAATTGGCTGAAATTATAGTGCAATTGTGCTTGGTTTGATGCTTGTAGGTTTGAACTAAAATGGGTGGAAAATTGGCTTTTCAAATGGCCTATTTTTGTCCACATGGGCAGAGACACGGGCGTGTGTCATAGCCGTGTGTGACACACGGTCATGTTGCACGGCCGTGTGTCCCCTAGGGTACTCTATGATTTTAAGTCAGTCTTGAGCATGGCCAAGGCACACGGGCGTGTGGCTAACTGTGTGACCCAAGTCAGTTTCGACCACTGCCAAAGCACACGGGCATGTCTTGTAGCCGTGTGATTAAGTCAATATGTATGCCCTGATTTGACACGGTCTAGACCCACAGGCGTGTCTAATGCCGTGTGAGGCACACCGCCAGTTCACACGGGCGTGTGACCTCTGTAACTTAGAAATTTTATTTAAGTTTCAAAAAATTTTGTATGTGTTCAGTTTGGTCCCGATCCTTCTCCAAAGCATGTTTAAGATTTCGTAAACCTTCTAAAGGGACTATTTGTGTATGATTTGCTATGATATGATGATGTATGATTATGATTTTTTAATGTTCCGTTATGTCCGGTAATACCTCTTTACCTTAGTCCGGCGATGGATACGGGTTAGGGGTGTTATATTATATTTAATAATTCATTTTAAAATATTTCATTAATAATTTGGGTTTTAATTAATTAATTATTTTATTCTTTGGTCCTTTAATTTATTGATTTATTTTGGACAGGTCTGATAGCTTTGTTGGATTACAAAAACCATCCAAATTGAAGACCAAGTCAACCCAATTTCGATTGCAAATGGCTGTCCACATAAACCACTTTTTGGTTTAATTACACAAGGTCCTTGCAATGTTGAAAAAATTAGAGATTTACCTGAAGATTTACATTTGACTGAGTCTCAGTCTTGAGTTGTTATGGCATTTAAATTGCTTAAAAATCAAGCAAAATTCAACTCAAATCCACTAAGCATGGCTGGCCACTCATTGGAAAAGCTTGAAGAGACTAAATCCCTCTATTTTTAGCAAACTACCCTCCTCTCTTCACCTATAAATAAGACTTCATTTAATCCCTCATCCATCATCCATCATCACTCATCACTCATCATTCTCTCTTCTCTCTTAATTATCTTTAGCATTTTCCATTCCCCACGCCTATCATTATCTCTTCATAGAGATTTTAGCAATTAAGCCTCTTAAAGAGCCCTTGGTCGGCCACCTTAGAGAGCCATTAGTAAAGGAGCAAAGTGAAGGAGCGAAGGAGCCTCGTCGGTCAGAGTCTTGGGTTACAACCACTCTAATTTAGGTTTAATCTTTCTTTTCTTTAATTTAATCTGAAAATTTTTGCTATGTGTTTTTTGTTCTTATTTACAACAATGTTAGCTTAATTTTATTTAAGCTAGGATGATTGCTTTGATTAAATAATATTTATTTAATTCATGTTGATAATGTTTGTGCCTCAATCGATCATGTTTTCAATTAAAATCAAGTCTGTATTTTGTTCATAAGTGATTGAAATGCACCTGAATTAGCTAAGCGATCTTAACCAAACGACGGCTAGTGGTCACATAATTGAAATGTGCATGCTCAATTTAGATCCTAACCCGATTAAATTATAGGTTGCATAACAACTCTAACCAAGCTCTGTTATCTGCATAGTTTTTAGATTTGTGTGATTAAATTGTTTCAAACCTAACACGTCCCCGTTACCTCACATGAATGCTAAAAAACCCTTAGTAAATAAGGATTAGTAAAATGTGTGTTTTCTAAGTAAAGGATTCCGAAAGGACCTAATGTGGTTTCCAAACTCATGAAAGATCAAGTTGCCATTGGAATGTTCTTCCGAATGTTGTTAAGCATGTTGATAATAAATTGAGTTTGATTAAAGTAATTGTCCTAGTTTATTTATGTTATAATTGTTGCAAATTGTGTTTAATTTTGCTAAAATCTATTTCATTCATATAGTTTGCATACTTAGGATAATTTGCATTAGGGATCATTGCATTTAGTTTAATAAATTTAATTTTAATCATCACTTCTCAACCATATTGTGTTTTTATTTACTAAGTTGTTAGTATAATTTTACAATTAAGTGATTTAACACAAATACAATCCCTGTGGAGATGATAACTCGATACTTACTTATTACTTGATAACGACTGTGTACACTTGTACAAACCTACATGTTACAAGTTTTTGGCGCCGTTGCCAGGGATTGTTAACTGTTGCCATAGTAATTTTTTGTGTGAAATTATTTACTTCCAATTTGTTTTATTTCTAACATTACTAACTTATTCTTTTTAATTTTTTTATTTTATTTTCAGGTGTTTATGATCATAGGTTAGATTATTGATTTACTCCTTGTAGACCCTGAAATTGAGCTAACTTTCAGACAAATAAGACATGAACAAACAGCTCAAAGACAAGCCGAGATAGACCTTAGAAATTAGAATCAAGACCAAGATAATGAAGCTGATCGTTTACTAAATCCGATCCTCATTGCCAATGATAGGGATCGATGCATCAGGAAATATGTTGTGCCATTTTTCAGTGAGTTAAATCCAGGAATTAGAAGGCCAAAATATTGAGGCAACCCAATTTGAATTGAAACCAGTGATTTTTCGAATGCTCCAGATAGTGGGCCAGTTCAGTGGTATACCTACGGAAGATCCACATCTCCACCTTCAACTGTTTATAGAGGTGAGTGATTCATTCAAGATAGCCAATATGACTGAAGACGCACTGGAGTTGAAGTTATTTTTGTACTCGTTGCAAGATCGAGCATGAGCATGGCTCAATTCATTGCCACCAAGTTCCATATCTACATGGCAAGAATTAGTAAAGAGATTTTTAGTTAAGTATTTCCCGCCTAGCAATAACGCTAAGTTGAGGAACGAGATCATAACTTTCCAACAATTGGATGACGAGTCTTTGTATGAGGCTTGAGAGCGATTTAAGGAGTTACTTCGTAAGTGTACTCATGATGGGATTCCTCATTGTATCCAGTTGGAGACATTCTATAATGGTCTCAATGCACATACAAGATTGATGGTAGATACTTCTGCGAATGGTTCAATTTTGTCTAAGTCTTATAATGAGGCTTATGAGATCATCAAAAGGATTACGAGTAATAACTATCAATGGCCAAAAAATCGAACAACTTCAAGAAGACGTATAGCTGGAGTTCATAAAGTTGACACCCTCACTTCGTTATCAACTCAGGTATTGTCTATTTCCTCTATGTTAAAACAGTTTACCGCTAATAGTGCTAATAATTTTGCAACTTAGCCACCAAGTCTGTTTGAAGTATTTTCCTATGTATATTGTAGGGAGGTCATTCTTTTGAGAATTGTCCATAAAATCCCGAGTTAGTGTACTATGTGAGAACCAACATCAAAATAGGAGTGGACAAAGACCCCAGTCCAACTTCTACAATCCTTCATGGCGTAATCATCCTAAATTTTCTTGGAGAAACCAAGGAAATGGACCGAACAACAACCTATTGCAACATAGACCCAACCAATCTCAAGGGTTTAATCAGCAAGCTCCAAAACCATCTCAAGTTGAGGCATCAAACAGTTTGGAAAACTTGTTGAAAGTGTACATGGCAAAGAATGAATCTTTGATCCAAAGCCAAGCAGCAACATTGAAAAATTTGGAAAACCAAATGGGTCAGTTAGCTACGGAGCTTCATAATAGACCTCAAGGAACCTTGCCGAGAATTACTAAGAATCCAAGAAATTTGGGTAAAGAACATATCAAGGCAGTGGCATTACGAAGTGGTAAAATTCTGGAACCTTGATTGATTGATGTCAAAGATAAGCCCCCGTTAAGAAGAATCAACCGACTATTGAAATTCCTATACCAAAAGAGTCAGAATCTACAAAGACAGACAAGGTAAATCCTAACTTAGTGAATTCAGATACTTTAACATCTTCTTTGGATGCATATTTACCTACTCAGAAGAGTTATCTGATTAAACCAAAAGTTTCATCACCTTCATATCTGCAAAGATTGCAGCAATACAAGTAGAAACAGGAGGTGCAATTCAAGAATTTTTTGAATGTTCTGAAGCAGTTACACATCAATATTCTGTTGGTGGAGGTTGTAGAACAAATGTCAAATTATGTGAAGTTTATGAAGGATATACTATCCAAGAAGAAACGAATGAGTGAGTATGAGACTGTTGCCTTGACAAAGGAGTGTAGTGCGCTTTTACAGAACAAATTGCCACCGAAATTGAAAGACCCAGGATGTAACGCCCCAAAAGTTGTATTTTTATTTTTGTCAATTTATGGCACACAACTGTGTATCTACTTCAGTGGTTAAGTGTTCTGGGTGTGTGTGAGAGGTCCCAAGTTCAAGCCTTAGCTTTGGGAAATTTTGGCTTTTTCCTGAATTAAGCCTTAACTTCTAGTTAGTAGGCTTATATTAAGTATTTGTAATTTCATATCAGAATGGCCTGTTGAGGTGGTTAGATGGAGTGCTTGTTTGCATGAGGTCCTGAGTTCGATTCCTGGCTTTAGCTTTATTTTTTGCACGATTATGGGGAGGAGTTTAAGTGGCGATAGAATTCTGAGTAGTGGGGATTTGCTGGAGAGAATTAAGGGGGAAAAGATTAGGGGGATATCAGAATATCCCATTTGGTTTTTTTTTTTTGCAAAATTCAGGTTCCCCATCTCCCTCTCTGTCGAAATTCCCATCTCCCTTTCCCCTATTCTTGTTCGTTATTTCCGTTGGTTTCCAAATTACCTTAGGTTGTCCTATGTCGTTATCGCGTGTTCAGTAAGTGTGCTAGGAACGTTTTGGTTTTGGGACTGTAGAATCGTTATTTAATGAGTTTAGTTCGTGTTTAGGAGGAGGCTGAGAGGCTGGAAGGCAAGCTTCTTCGACCTGAATCGGGATTGAGTTCGGTTGTTATCGGTAACCCGTTTATGCGTTTATAGGATTCTCTATTTCAATTTGATTTTATTGCGTATCAAGTTTTAACCTGGTATTTATTGGTCAATAATAGGTTCTGGAGTGCTCGGGGTTGTTTTAGCTTCAAATCGGTACTGGGTGTGTACTCAATTGCACAAAAAAAAGATTCGGTGAAAGCCAAAATATGAATCTGTCGATGCCACACGGGCGTGTGGTTGCCCATGTGGTAGGCTGTGTGGCAGTACACGGGCGTATGATCGACGAGCCAGGCCGCGAACGCAGGACACAGGCACATGACACGGCCGTGTGATGACTGGTGAGGCCGTGTGCGAGACACGAGCTCGACCAATTGAGCCCTATGGGCTACATAGGCGGGTAGGTAAACCACAAGGGTATGTGGATTCTAGGCTAGGCCGTGTGATCCACACAGCCAAGGCCGATTTGGGCCGTGTGAGACACACGGGCGTGTGGGCCCACACAGGCAGACCACATGGGCGTGTGAGACCATTTTTCTGGAAAACTCTGTAAGGTTGCACGGGTTGCCCAAGTCGACTATGACCTGTCATAGGGTTGGTAAGCATTACTTAGACCCCTAATTTCGTGATCTGATTATGTGATGTATGATTAAAGCATGTGATACGTTGCATGTAAATCTGAACTGTTTGAGTAATCTGATAGACTGCATTTTAGCATGCCATTTATGCATGTTGCATTGTATCGGGGTTGGGTTGATGTTATATTGGAGGAAGTATTCTGAAAGGCTTTTAAGCCTGATATTTGGCAGCTCAGCTATAATTATCTGATTATGTGCCGCTTTTCGGTATAGCCTGGTGTGTAGGGATAGGTGGGTTGATTTTATCCCCACATGGTGTGTAGGGCTGGACGAAGATGGTGTGTAGAGGCTGGTGGGTAAGACTTTAATGATCTATTCTACATCTGTATCTGAGTGGGCTAAGGCCCAAACTAGTTCTGTAATGGGGTCCGACCCCAGATTGTATTATGATGTATGTTGTATGCATGTTTAATCTGTGGGGATTACACACTGAGTTTACGAAAGCTCACCCTTTTCTATTTTATTTGTTCAAGTAATCTCCAGCATTAAATGGATAGGAGCAGCGGAGGACTCAGCGATAGCCACACGGTTTTCCACTTAGACTATTTTCTGTTTACATATGATTTAATTTATATTTGGGGAAAATTTGATGTAATTAAGGCCTTTATGAATTTTTGCTTAATTTGGTATTTTGCAATGTTTTACGATTTTTATTGCTAGTAGTAGGAAAACTCGAGTTTTCAAAAAAATCGAAGGTTTTACGAAACTACCACGCATACGTAAATGGTTTTAAAAGCTTCCACAAAGTATAACGTTTTGAAAATGGATAATGATTGAAAACAAATGACACGTTTTAGAAGATAGCGTAAGATAATGAAAAATGGTACATACGGAGAAATGGTCTTAACGTCATTACTTTTTCTAAGGCATTATCATGTGACAGCACTAGATTCGGCCATGACGTCTGGGTCGGGTTTGGGGTGTTACACAGAAAGTTTTACTATACCCTGTAACATTGGTGAATCTTACTGTGGTAAAGCTTTGTGTGATTTAGGAGCAAGTATCAACTTGATGCCCAAGTCTATTTTCAAGATGCTAGGGATAGGTGAAGTAAGACCTACAACTGTGACACTTCAGCTAGCGGATCGATCTTTAGCATACCCTGAGGGAAAGATCGAGGATGTTTTGGTAAGAGTCGATAAATTAATTTTTCCTGCTGATTTTATTGTCTTAGATTTTGAAGCAGATAAGGAAGTGTCGATCATCATTGGGAGACCTTTCTTAGCCACAGGAAGAATGTTGATTGATGTGCAAAAAGGTGAACTCACCATGCGAGTTCAAGACGATCAGGTAAACTTTAACATTCTTAAAGCAATGAAATTTCCCGATTTGACAGAATAGTGTTTAGTTATGAAAGAGATGGAAACCTTGGTTTCTATTGAAAGCAATTTTGAAGACGATCCATTGGAGAAAGCCTTAGATCTTGGCCCTTTGGAGGATAAAGAAGGTGAAGAAAACATGGCTTTGATGGAAGTCAATCTGAGACGTTTTATTCAATCCACACGGTTTGAACCATTGGAGTTAGAAGTCAGAGAATTTGTGCAACCCAAGTTATAAATTGAAGAACCACCTAAAATCGAACTAAAGGTACTTCCTTCCCATTTGAAATACATGTATTTAGGTGACTGTTCCACTTTTTCGGTGACTATTTCAGCAGAAATGACGAAAGATCAAGAGGAGCAACTAATTGCTGCTCTAAAGAAATTTAAGAAAGCAATTGGTTGGACCATAGCTGATATTCTAGGTATAAGCCCTTCTTTTTGGATGCATAAAATTATTTTAGAAGAAGGTGAAAGAACTCGAATTGATGGGCAAAGGAGGCTCAATCCTATTATGAAAGAAGTTGTGAGAAAGGAAGTGATCAAATGGTTAGATGCAAGAATCATCTATCCTGTTTCAAATAGTTCGTGGGTAAGTCCGGTGCAGTGTATGCAAAAGAAAGGTGGAATCACGATTATTGAAAATAAGCTCAACGAGTTGATTCCAACGAGAAATGTTACTGGTTTGAGAATCTGTATTGATTACAGAAAATTGAATAAAGCTATTTGGAAGGACCATTTTTCATTGCCTTTTATGGATCAGATGTTAGATCGACTGGCAGGTAATAAATTCTATTGTTTTTTAGATGGCTATTCGAGATATAACCAAATAGTTGTAGCTTTGGAGGACCAACATAAAATAACCTTTACTTGTCCATACGATACGTTTGCTTTTAGGTGAATGCCTTTTGGTATATGCAATGCACCTGCAACATTTCAACGATGCATGATGGCAACATTCACTGATATGGTTGAAAATTTTGTTGAGGTTTTCATGGATGATTTTTCTGTTTTTGGTAACACTTATGATATTTGTTTGAGTAATTTGGCTAAGGTATTGAAGAGATGCGAAGAGACGAATCTTGTCCTTAACTGGGAAAAATGTCATTTTATGGTTAAGGAAGGGATTGTCTTAGGGCATAAAATCTCAAAGAGAGGAATTGAAGTCGATAAAGCAAATGTAGACGTATTTGAAAGATTACCGACCCCAATTAATGTTAAAGGAGTTAGAAGTTTCTTAGGCCATGCCAGTTTTTACCAAAGGTTTATCAAAGATTTCTCGAAAATTTCTAAACCATTGTGTGTTTTGTTAGGGAAAGATATAGTGTTCAATTTCAACAAAGCATGTTTGGAAGCTTTTGAAGATCTAAAAAATGGTTAATCTCAGCCCCAATAATCGTTACACCTAATTGGAGCTCACCTTTTGAGTTGATGTGCGATGCATGTGATTATGCTGTTGGAGCTATGATGGGTTAAAGAAGAAACAAAGTGTTTCACCCTATTTACTATGCAAGTAGAACTTTGACGGGAGCCCAACTTAATTATAAGATAACTAAAAAGGAACTCTTTGCTGTAGTTTTTGCTTTTGACAAATTCTGCTCATAACTTATAGGCACCAAAGTTATAGTATATACTGATCATGCGGCCATTAAATACTTGCTCACGAAAAAAGATACGAAACCGATGCTAATTCATTGGATACTTTTACTCCAAAAATTTGACCTTGAGATCCAAGACAGAAAATGGTTGAAAATCAAATAGCCGATCATCTGTCGAGGTTGGAAAAAGGTGAGGTAACTTTATCATGTGTGCTTATCAACAAGAATTTCCTAGATGAACACTTATTTGAGGTAAGTCAAATCCATGAAACAACTTGGTTTGCTAATTTTGCCAATTATCTTACATGTGGAATAATTCCTCGAGAAATGACATACCAACAAAGGAAAAAATTCTTTCATGATAGTCGGTATTATTTTTGGGAGGATCCGTTTTGGTTTAAACAATGTGCAAATAATATAATCTAAAAGTGAGATTGCTGAGATATTGTATCATTTCCATTCATCTCCTAGTGGGGGACACTTTGGTGGTTCATGAACTGCAGTAAAGATTTTGCAAGCAGGTTTCTTTTGGCCTATATTATTTAAAGATGCTTATGCTTATGTGAAGAACTGTGATAGATGCCAAAGGACCAGAAATATATCAGGGAGGAATGAGATGCCCTTGACAAACATTTTGAAGATTGAATTATTTGACGTATGTGACATTGACTTCGTAGGCCCGTTTTCTTCTTCATATGGAAACAAATACATCTTAGTTGCTATGGACTATGTATCCAAGTGGGTTGAAGCTAAAGCATACCCTACAAATGATGCTAAGGTAGTCATGCTATTCTTACATAAGTATGTGTTTACACGATTTGGGACACCAAGAGCTATTACTAGTGATGAAGGTTCTCACTTTGTGAACAAATAGATTAAATGGTTGCTTGAAAAATATGATGTGAAGCACAATATTATTACTGCCAATCACCCCCGGTCTAATGGGCAAGTTGAAAGAGTGAACCGTGAAATCAAAGGTATCCTTGAAAAGGTAGTACGCCATAGCAGAAAAGATTGGTCTCGAAGGCTCGATGATGCATTATGGGCCTATCAAACAACATTTAAGACACTGTTAGGAATGAATCCTTATCGGTTAGTCTTTGGAAAGGCATGTCATTTGCCATTAGAGTTGGAGAATAGAGCTTATTGGGCTTTGAAGTAGTTAAACTTTGATCTTAAACAAGCTAGTGAGAAAAGGATGTTACAACTTGATGAGTTGGAAGAGCTGATGTGTAAGGAAAGATCAAACAGATGGCATGATAGTCATATACGACCTCACAAGTTTAAAGAAGGTCATAAGGTTTTATTGTTTAATTCAAGGTTGAAGTTATTTCCTAGGAAGCTTAAATCTCGATGGAAAGGACCCTATACCATCTACCGAGTTTATCCTTATGGAGCTATTGAATTATACGACAATTATGGAGGTACGTTTAAAGTTAACGGTCAACTTCTCAAACACTACTGGGATGGTGAAGTTGAGCGAGTTGAATCCTCGTTCAAATTAACAGACCCCTAATTTTTCATGAACTCATTTTTTAAATAAATAAATAATTAGAACTTATTTTCTTAACTTATTACATTTAATTAATTATGTCTAATGAGATTGAAACTTAAGCGGGACCGCTGTGACCCCTCTAACCTTTCCTGGAAATTAATTTAATGTAATTTGTTAAGAAGAAATTTTCTAATTAAGATTTAAAATTTTTAAGTTTCATTTGTTTTGTTTAAATTTTAAATTTTTATGTTAATAAAGGGGGTCAAATTTGGCCTAAGTACTAATCAGTTTTTTTTAGTAAGTTTGTAAATACAGTCTGAGTTTGATGCCCATGACAGCAAAAAGGAGGGAAAAATCCATACTTTGCCGCCACTCCCATTACTTGCCGCCCAAGTAACCCTAATAGAGCTAAATTTTCACTACATGTTGCCCTAATTCTTCCCTATATAAACTCCTCTTCATTCTACTATTTTTCATATCCTTCAAAGCAATTTGCTTAACCCTAAAAATCCCTAAATCTTTTACTTGTGCCGCTAGCCTTAAATCCCGAAAGAAACCCTAGTTTCTCTTTCCTTTTTGCCGAAATCACCTATTATCACTGTAAGAAGATTGCCGAAGCACCAACATTACTGCCGGACATCGCTGTTGTTGCAGCCGCACACCGCCGTTGCTGTAGCACGTTGTCGTTGCTGCCGCACCATCCTTGTTGTTGCAAGATTTTTGTTGTAGCAAGTCTTTACTCACCTTATCAATTTCTCTTTTCCCCCTTATGCAGAAACTTTGCCAAATTCTTAAGAAAAGATACCATGTCTCGCAAAAGAACTAGATCTTCAAAGACTACTCCTAAAAACCCGATTTTGATCGATGAAGAAGTGAAAGAGAGATTTGATTCAATTTTCAAGCAACAACCTATGATGCCAGAAAATTTTTTTAACTTGAAGAGTCAATATTTGATGGTTGTTCTTATACCGATTAGAAAAAAAATCGATGCTCTCAAGTGGGAACGATTTTGTGATGATGAACTAGTTCGAGAATTTTATGCTAGTTTGACTATGCAAGATGCTACTGAGGTCATCGTTCGAAAGAAAAAGGTACCTCTTACTTCTAAGTCCATCAAGGATTTGTTTAACTTACCTGATGTTGAAGAAGATGAATACTACCCTATAATGAACAATATCAATTGAGATTTTCTTCAACAAATGTTTGATGTTGTGACAAATCTGAGATCCCAATGGATTAAAAGAAAGTTTAGGAGTCATTCTTGCCGAAGGGAATACCTAAAACCAATAGCAAAGGTATGGTTTTATTTTGTTCGCTACAGTTTTATGCCTATCTCACATAGTTCCACCATCTCGATAAAACAGATGCTTTTATTATATACAATCTTGACAAAAAAGTCCATTAATGTTGGAAAAATTATTCTCAAAGAGATTCATGATTGTGCTAAAAAGAAGACAGGAAGTGCTTATTTCCCATCATTAATCACTTCACTTTGCTTAAGGGCCCATGTTAAAACACAAGCAAATCTAAAGGTCAATATGTTTAAGGGTGCATTACAAATCATGATCTTGAAAGGTTAGTAGAAAAGGTGCATGAGCTGAATCAAGGTGAGCAAGAAGAGCCAACTGAGTCAGATACCGAGGATTCAACAAAGGAAACTGAAACTGAAGCTAATTCAATTATAGGCGCTAAAGAAGAAGAATCTGACAAGGAACTGAACAATCCTAAACTATTTGAAGGATCTGCAACCCTTAAACTAGAGGTTGAGCTAGAAAAAGAAATAGTCAAGCTAACTGTTGAACCTAAACCTACAACTCCAATGCCGACTTCTGCAAGTGCTTCAAAGAAATCAGAGTTGTCAATTATGATGGATATGTGCAAGTTCATGCACAATCAACAACAAACTTACTAGAAATATGCAAAAATTAGAGATGACTCAATTCAAAATACTTTTAAGAATATCTCTAATACTTTTGTTCCTGAATTCCCAGATGTTATCTTTAAGAGATGGACAGAAGATACTGACTATGGAAGCGGAGATGGAGTTGAAGAAGACAAAGGGAATATGTCAGAAAAATAAAAGGGGGGATTCTTGTCTTGATTTATTTAATTATTTTTAGGTCTTTAGGAATTTATTTCTTTCATAATTAGGATTTAATTTCTATAGAATAAAACATAACAAGCATGAATAAACTTAACAGTTCTTTAGAAAGAAAAAGACTAAGTAATGTGGTAATGGGAATGAACATGTCTAAGATTGGGTTATTAAGAAAGACTTGGTATATAAGCAGTCTTAATGACTCACATCTCTTTGTTTTCAACCCTACTTAGTGTTCAGTTTTCATTCATTACTTTGTTCTTGCAATGAGGACATTGCTTCTTTTTAAAGGGGGGTAAGGCAAATAAACTGCTCAAATTTTAAAATTTTCAAGTATGTTCCAATCATTTCTTCATAAGTATGTTTTAATAAATGAATGTTTAAGACATTTTTTGTTAATGAGATAGTTTGTCTGCAAGTATGAATGATGATTCTATCTGAGTGAAAGTATGTTATCATGAAGAGTGGAATGCTTGTATGAACCTAGACTTATTAATGTTTGCCATGAAAACTTAGTTTCTCTTGAGATTAGACATGCATGAAGGTTTATATCTCTAGAATTGATTTAGTAACTTTCTTGAGGCAAAATCCTAGGGGACATAAAAATTTAAAATGATATAGGCACTATTTCTTTAGATCATTTGAGCCTTTTCAAGCCAACCCTATGATATTAGACCCTTAAAACTGTAATTTTGAGCTTAAAGGCCTGCATATTGCAATGAACCTACATTTTAAGCCACATTACCATCTTTTTAAGTTATCCTAATTTTGTGCACCCATCTTAACTAAAGTTGTCTTGGTAATCAATATTTGAGGAAATTTTCAAAAAGATGTATGTGCTCATGCTTTAAAAAAAAGAGATGAAGGAAGAGCGAAGAAAAGTTTGCTTAGTCTCCAAAAAGGAAAAATGTATGAGCTTGAGTTCAAAATAAGTTTGGGGGTGTTCCAAAGGTTCACTTAAAGAAAAAGGTTGTATTTCAAGAAATCCAAGACAAAGTTAAAGGTTAAGATTTTGCAACCAAAATGTCTCATCTCTTAAAATCCCTACCTTTAATCGAGCCCCATTACAACCTTATAAAAGATCTATTGATTTGATGATTATGTCACCTACATTAGTGGAGAGAAAGTACTAAGTTCAACATATGAGGATCATAAATAAGCCTTATGATGGTTTGCTTGATTGATAAGAAATTATGTTGAATGAAGAATGTTATATGTGGCTGTGACATATATACAAACTATGATTCATGTTGGCATATTTTGAAACTTAGTATAAAACTCTAAAATTTTTTGCATATGAATTACTTGTTAATAAAGAAGATCTATGAACATGAAGTTATTAATGCATGATTATAGGACAAAGATTGATGCTGCTTACACAGTTAGCAATTTTGCCTTAGCAAGACCTTTTGTTGTGCATAAACATTACTCAGGACGAGCAATAATTTAAGTTTGGGGGTGTGCAAACTGAAAAATATATAGGATTTTTCCTGTGTAATTTATCACCTTTTTACTTAAATTCGTTGTTAAAACTAAGTAATTATTTAATAAATTAATGAAATATGTTAAAATATGAAATTAGGACATAGAAATTATTAAAATGTGATTTTATGCTTTATTATATAGTTTTCAGGCATAAAATGGTTTATTTTATATTTATTTGAACATATTATATTTTTAAGACATAAAATAGGTCATGCATGATTAAATTAAATAATAAAATATAAAATTATATTTAATAATTCATTTTAAAATATTTAATTAATAATTTGAGTTTTAATTAATTATTTATTTTATTCTTTGGTCATTTATTTTGGACAGGTCTGATAGCTTTGTTGGATTATAAAAACCATCCAAATTGAAGACCAAGTCAACCCAATTTCGGCTACACATGGCTGTCCACATAAACCACTTTTTGGTTTAATTACACAAGGTCCTTGCAATGTTGAAGAAATTAGAGATTTTCCCGAAGATTTACATTTGACCGAGTCTCAGTCCTGAGTTGTTATGGCATTTAAATTGCTTAAAAATCAAGCAAAATTCAACTCAAATCCACTAAGCATGGCCGACCACTCATTGGAAAAGCTTGAAGAGACTAAACCTCTCTATTTTTAGCAAACTACCCTCCTCTCTTCACCTATAAATAAAACCTTATTTGATCCATCATCCATCATCTCTCATCCCTCATTATTCTTATAACACCTCAAACCCGGCCCAGACGTTATGGTCGGATCCAGCGTGTCACATTGAAGTGTTTTATAGAAAACTTTGTTTTCATTGAAAACCCTTCAAAAGAGAATATTATGTAACTTTTAGTTGCGGAAGCTTTAGTTAAAACAGATGATCTATGAAAACTTGTCATTTTTAAATTAAGTTGCGAAAACGTAGTATTAAAAACAGTTATGGTTTAGGAAAACCATGTTCTACTTCTAGCAAGTATAAAGCATAAAAATAATAATAATCCTAGTTTGAAAAAGATATCCATCGAATAGGCCTTATTACAATCCGAACTGAAATAACTTAAAATACTAGAAATGATATGCTTTAAAAGTAACAAGTCCAAGTCGCCTTGCTAGTTGGCCACCTTGGAGTCCCTCCAACCATAGAACCACCTACTGAGGATCACCTAAGAAAAATAAAAGAGGGGGTGAGTTTTCGAAAACTAAATGTGTACAACCCTCAAAGAGTATTAAGCAATCATCAATCACTATAATATCATACATGCAATGTTGTGCATCCCACCCCAATAATCCAACCGCTATACACCAACTCCGTCCCCCGGTACACATTATGTGGGGATATAAATATCGACCCACCCATCCAATACATATCAATGGTAGCCCGGTTGCGGTACTACCTTCATTGCAGCAAAGCTGCTAAATAATCCAACCGCTATACACCAACTCCGTCCCCCGGTACACATCATGTGGGGATATAAATATCGACCCACCCATCCAATACATATCAATGGTAGCCCGGTTGCGGTACTACCTTCATTGCAGCAAAGCTGCTAATCATATATTGGGCCTAATAGCCATCGGTGGATCCACGGTCGTCAAGCAACCATGCGATCCTCATATACTTCCTCCGTTCCATAATTCCCAACCCATATGCAACCTAAACAGGATATCATATGAATGCAGCAGGTATACATGTAACATTCATAAGTCTTATATTCAACACATAGGGGTATTTTAGTCATTTTTCACCCTTAGGGGCATTTTGGTAATTTCTTTCTAATATGGGTTTAGTACTTACCTTGGCCCGTTAACAAGTCCTCGTTGGCTAAAGTGAACAGATACTACGCACTAGGTAGGATTCCAGAGAAGAGGAGGTGTGTCATTAAAACCGCTTAAGTACCAAGCTCTCCCTAGATCCAATCCGAGACATGCATATACCCATTGCCTCACCTTAACCATATGACTCGTCCACGGTCACAATTAATTATTTATTTAAGTTTTATGTTTGTTTAAGCAGTTATTAACTACTAGGCCCAAAACCCCCTTACAAAGCCCAAACAAGTCTACATACTTGCATATGGCCTACTAGGCCCAATCTTATTAATATGGCCCATCACGCCCAATCACATTCATATGGCCCATCAGGCCCAATCACATTCATATTCATACAATTATATGCTTTTTCATCATTCAGTATCAAATTGCCAACTTTTGCCTATTATGGGCCTTACAGCCAATCGAGCCCATTTAGCCCATTTTGGCCTGATTGGCCAAAGCACGGCCCAAGACCATGTGATCGCTCATGGGGCCTCTGATAACATATTGGTCCCCCCTTACGAGTGTTCGCACACTCGCAAGACTACCGTAGCCAAACTTTCAGCTTTTTGGCATTTCGGCTTTTCAACATTTTGACTTTTCAGCATTTCGGGATTTGCCGATCTATTGTGTGTGTGTAGTGTATATACACACCTGGTACTAAAACATGCTGCGATCTCCTTAACCACGAACCTACAAACAATGTCACTCAACGATTAATCACACACTTATCAAATACGATCACTACAAACCGAAAGTCTCAACTTTGCCTTACCTTGAATGACAAGCCTTAACAGCCCTTCCTTGATCACTTATCACGAGTATTTCTTAAATCTACACCCATCAAACACAAGTGACTCACAATCATCTTAAGTCACTCTTAACTCACCCATGACCATTCGGCCAACCTTAACCAATAAATGATGAACACTTACCCAAAACCCCAAAATGCCTAAGGAGCGATTCAACAGAGATCTGAACTCCGAGATTCGATACTAATCCCCTACCAAAATAGATTTAGAAAAGGTGAGAGAGAGAATAAATTAGTACTAGGAAAACCGACTGATAGAGCAAGCACTTACACAAGAATCGGCCGAAGTAGAGGGAGTAGTGGCGGCACAGAGGGTCCTTAGCCAAAGAGGTATTCGGCTTTTTGAGACTTGTATGATGAAAGGGGTTACTCGACACAAATAAGAAGAGAATTAGGAATCGTTTAAAACCCAAGGTGAATCAAAAGAGAATTTGAGTAGAGAATGAATGGAAAATCGGCACAAAATAAAAGAGGAAGAACAAGGGATTTCGGCTTTTAGATCTTTGGAGAGAAAAGTGTTTTCGGTAACACAAAGAGGAAAAATTCGGCATTAGCCTAGAATCCCCACAACCGGCACCTATATATAGACTATAGCTGAATTTCTATCCCCAAATTCCCAATTCGGCTCCACTTCTCTACACCCCTCATCTCCTAACTTTTCTCCCTGATAACTCCTTAATCCCTTCCTTAAATTTCTCCTCTGATCACTCCCTTCAGAGTTCACATCCAATGCCACCACTGGCCATTTATTGAGCAAAAATAAATCCTTATTTTGAGCAATGAGAGATTCAAACCCCAAACCTCCTTTCCATGCAAGAAACGCCACCTCTAAGCCGCACATGGGACGCTACTTGCCACTCCAACACAAGGCTCCTTGTGTTCAATTCCTCCTTCATTTATTTAAAAACCAAACTACTTGCCGTCAAGGTTTTTTTAATTATTCAACTATAATTTCCTTCACCCCAAAGTTCAAACTCAAAACTTAACCAAGGCCTATTATCACATAAATAAAACTTGACTGGGAATATTAAGCACAATTTTTTTTATCAAAACCGAAAAAAGAAAGTTTGGGATTTTTAGGGTGTTACAATTCTCTCTTCTCTCTCAATTCTCTTTAGCATTTTTGTAACGCCCTGAATTTGGGCCTAGAAGTATTAGGTCTTAAGCATAGGAGCAATTAGAAAACTGCTCATAAATAATTAGTTGTGTAAGAAAGTGGCACAATTGAGTGTTTGGCTTAGTGGTTGTATGCTCTGGAAGTGTCTGGAAAGTCATGGGTTCAAGCCCTAGCTTCTACAAAATTTTGGTTCTTAAGGATAAAACCCCTACCTTTGGTCAGTAGGGTTATAAGTATAATTGTTGAAAACATGACAGAAAAGAGCCTGTTGGCTTAGGGGATAAGTGGCGTATTGCTAGTGTATGTGGTCTGAGGTTCGAATCCCTGCTTGTGCAAATGGAGATTATTTTTACTATTGACCATGGGAGGAAGTTGTGTAACAGCCTAATTTTCAGTGGTATCGGGAATAGAGATTTGAGATCACTAAATTCGACGGGTGAGTTGAAAATTTAATAAATTAATACCTATGAGTCAAATATGAATATAAAAGTATTTTTGAATTAGTGAATTTGGTGATTTAAAAGAATTAATTAGCTAAAATGAGTCGAGAATGAGGTATCGAGACCTCGACTTCATAAACCGAGCCATAAATATTTTTAGAAATATTTATGGAGTGTTGGTGAGGTAATAATAAAATTTAGTCAGAAAATTTTGACGTTTGGGTGGTTAATTAAATAAAAAAGACTAAATTGAAAAAGGTGTAAAAGTTGCTAAAATGATTAAATAGCTCAATTGTCAAATGAGGAAGGACCTAAAGTACAAATAAGCTCAAAGGAGATATTTTGGGCGGCAATAACTGAGAAAAATCAGGAAATGGGTGAAATAAGGGCAAAATTGGAAAATTGCCAAAATTGGCTAAATAAAAATGGGACTAAATTGGAATATCTAGAATTCTCTTCATTTCTCTTCATATTGATCAGCTGAAAAACAGTCATGGAGGAGGGTTCAAGCTGGTTTTCATACTCTAGCTTCATGTAAGTTTAATTCTTGCTTTCTCCTTGAAATTTTTATGTTTTTGGACTTTTACAATTGGGTCCAAATTTATTTATTTCATTAGTTTTTGATTCCATGGCTAATTTTTGAAGTTTTTATGGATGAGTGTTGGAAATATATGATGATTTGGCATGGAATTAGAGCTTTAAATTGTTTATATTCTGATTTTATTGAAAGAATTGAATAGAAAGTGAATGTTTGGGACCTAATTGTAAAAGAGTTTGAAGTTTGAGTTTTATGTGGAAATTCTGAATTTCAATAGTTATGAAATAACTTATAATGTCTAGAAAAATTATTAATTGAGAAAATTATCTTAATTGAGGGGTTAATTGAGCAAGGACTGAATTATATGAATTGTGATATTTGGGGCAAAATGGAAATCAACATTTTACACTAAAACTGTTTTGGACAGCAGCAGTAGTCTAACTTTGAAAAATCACCAAAAATTGTATAAATGGAATTAGAGAATGAATAAAATATGAAATTAAAGCTTATTGAGTCTAATTTCTTATAAAAGAAATTATGTAAGCAATGAAATTGTAAATCATGAGATACAATAACTTTTCTGGGATAAGGTCAGAATGATTTCGGGTTCCCCTGTTCTAACTTTGTAAAATCATAAAAAATTGGATAAAAATAATTATGGAATTAAATTTATATTTTTAGAATTCTGAATGAGTCTATTTTCAATAGAAACAAACGAGAACATCATTCGAATCCTGTACGAGGAGATAATTAATTTTTAGTGAAGAAGGGTCGAAACTATTAGACAGCAGAACAGGGGAGACTTCAATGAATAAACTGTATTAATTGGCCCAACCAAAAATTATAAAATTTTTATGGTAATAAGATACGTGAGTCTAGTTTCAGGAAAAATTAGTGGATCTTAATTTGGAGTTCCGTAGCTTCAGATATAAGTAATTTAGTGACTATGACACAGATGGACAGCTTGAATATTCACCTAAGTAGATAGTGAAAATTATGGATAATGTTACCTACAAGTATGTTGTTTATACTAAGGATGTGGATGGAGAGGAGGAGGAGGAGGAAAATATACAAAAATATATGAATGACTCGTGTATAAATTGATCACATGCCCGATTATAATCGATAAGTGTTGGATTAGAAATGATATAATGTTTTATTTGGAATATTTATTATGAAATTATAATTATTGTTATAATACAAAAATTGAACTTGTCAGTTTATATGGCTAAATTTTAGTGATTATTTGTTAATTTTATGAATTTCATGATGTGTTATTTCATATGTATTGATGATAAAATCGTGAATAATGTAAAAGCATGAAAATTGAATAAATGATCAAATTGAGCATTTCATTCGATGTGATGGATGAATTAAAGGAAAAGACCATGGTTGGACCATGGCAACAAGTGATAAGTGATAGCTTCACTACACTTATCCGATCAAGGACAAATGAAAGTGATAAGTGATAGCTTCGCTACACTTATCCGATCAAGACAAATGACAAGTGAAAAGTGGTAGCTTCGCTACCGATCGATGAAAAGTGGTAGCTTCGCTGCCGATCGATGAAAAGTGGTAGCTCGGCACCGATCGATCACCAAAAGTGGTAGCTCCTGTTACACTGATCGGTGAAAAGTGGTAGCTCGCTACCGATCGCTGAATAGTGGTAGCTTCGACTACAAGTGACAAGTGATTTCAGATAAGACCATATCCGGGATATGGCATCGGTGTGATATATGCTATCAGATAAGACCATATCCGGGATATGGCGCCGATGAGATATGTGATTCGTGTAAGACCATAGTTGGGCTATGGCATCGATATATGAATATGTGTAAGACCATAGCTGAGCTATGGCATCATTATGTGAAGATGTGTAAGACCATAGTTGAACTATGGCATCGAGAAAACGAAGTACTCAATTCCGTAAGACGTTCACTAATTTGACAAAGTTTGGTAAGTGTTACATGGAATTATGTGATACAAGGAAGTACGAGTTGATAAGATATGAGTATAGAACTTGGTTGATAAATGAATTCATTTGTGATTATATAATTGTTCATCTTGAATGTACTGTCCATATGTATTGATAATTCAAATGTTTTAATGAATAAGTTTCGACATGGAATAAATTGAACACGAGATAAATAATTATGAAATTGAACTCAAAATTCATGAAAATGACAAATTATTGATATATGGAGACATGAGAGATTGATATATGAATATGGAAAATGTTTGATAAATGTGTTTATTCATAATTATGGAATTATATACCTCATGTGTACTATTTGCATAAAGATGATATTTCAAATACTTTGGTTATTTAAGCTTAAATATGAAATAGTATGAAATCAAGATAAGTTGTTATGAAAACATATTTAGATTACAGAGATATGGCTGATATATGTTGTATGATTACATAACATGAAATTATGTATATATATGAGAAATTTATTGAGAATTGAGCCCATACACGTTTCTTGTTATTTATATGAAGTGTAATGATCATCAAGGGTGATAAAGTTATAAATAGAGAGTTACACGGGTTGAAAACACGGGCGTGTGACTCTCCAAAGTGTGAAAATTTTCTAAGTGTTACAAAAGTTTCATATGTTTACGGTTTGGTCCCGAACCACCCTGAATGTATGTTTTGGGCCCCGTAGGCCCATATAAGGGACGTTAAACATATGTATGAAAGTTTTTAATTTAGAAGAAATTTTATGGCTGATTTTTACATGATTGATCATATTAAGTTCGGTAATGCCTCGTACCCTATTCTAGGCTCGGAATACGGGTAGGGGGTGTTACAAGTTGTGTTTGACCAAGACACCAAGAGTTTGAATAAGTTTGAATGGGGGTTGTTGTGGCTGAATATTTGGGAGAATATTGAGGGGATTTTTTGGTTGTGAAGGGATTTCAATAGGTGGGATATTAGTTGAGGATTTAGGGGAGAAAAAGAAGGAATTTGAGTGTAGAAGGGGTGTGGTGCCGAATTTGGAATGGGGATTACTCAAAATTTCTTTTTTTTTTCTGCTTGGTCTTTCTCTCTGAAAATTTTTTTGGAAACATTTTCTCTCTTAGCCGGATGCTTCTTCTATTGTCCCTTTTTCATTTATTTCTTCTTCTCTTGTTGAATCTGGGAAGTGTGGGTTTAGGTGGACCATTGTTCACCAGTTTTGCCATTTAGTTTTCACGCCAATCTCTTCTTTTTCTTTCTTTGCTGAATATTTGTTCGATCCCTTTCACTGTATTGCATTGTGGATGAGTTTTCCCCACATTGCTCTTTTTGGCTAAACCTTTTCTGTTCTCCACCCGTCTCTTTTATTTTCTATATTGCCGAACCTTTTCTCTTCTTAGGGAATGTTTATCTTCTCCTCCTTAGTTCTTGGGAGAGGTTTTCAAGCACTCTTGGGCATCAATTGGAGACTTATTTGGGTGCGAGATTCTGTTCATATATTAAAGGTGACAGGTTAGTCACTTTTGGGTAACCTTGATATGAATTCATTATGGATTGTTTTTATTAATATGATATCACGGGTTTGTAAGTACCATTGTAGGTTGATGCTGTTTCGTGTTAGCTTCTTCGGCTGTTTAAGTTCGATTGTAATCACTGAGTTGTAGAGATGACTGTTAGTTCTCTTGTTGGTATAGGTGGATCTTATTAAACACCCAGTTCCTCGACGTGTTAGGTGTTGGGGGGTGCATCGAATCGACTAAGGTAAGCATTTAAGAATTGAAGAGAGAGTAGTGATATTACTCATTTTGGGTCTTAATTAGTATTTTACTCAGAATATTGGGTGCAGGTGTTCTTGGGACTACGTTGGCAGTGAAAAAAAACCAAGTGTGTAATCACATTGCCTTAACCGTAAATTGGCAAAAGTCAAAATAGGTGATCGCTGACACTACGCGAGTGTGCGCTCGCTCGTGTAGTGTCCCGAATGCCTAAACGTGGGCGTAAGATCGTTGAAGCCGGCCATGAGCTATTTCATCAGACGAGATCGTTTTGGGTCATTTTGGGCTGAAATAGGCTGTGTAGGCCATACGGGCTTGTGGGCCCCACACAGATAAACCACTTGAACGTGTGGAGATTATTGGGCTAGGCTGGTAAACCACACGGCTAAGGCCATTTCTGGGCTATGTGGGCTATTCGAGCGTGTGGGCCCACATGGGCCTAATTCCCATTTTCACTGTTTGACTGTTAAGGTTGCACGGGTCACCCGAGACGAATGTGACCTTCTGTTGGGTCGGTAAGCGTACCTGAGCCCTTATGTGATAAAATAATAATTTTACCCTTATGTGATAAAATGACGATTTTACCCTTCTGCAATAAAATGACGATTTTGCCCTTATGCGATAAAATGACGATTTTGCCCTTATGCGATAAAATGACGATTTTGCCCTTATGCGATAAAATGATGATTTTTCCCTTATGCGATAAAATGACAATTTTGCCCTTATGTGATAAAATGACCGAAATACCCTCATAGGGTAAATTGACTATAATACCCTTGTATGGTAAAATGACGGTAATACCCTTGTAAGGTAAGATAATTGATTTGCTCTGCGATGTGTATGACTGCATTTGAGCATGCCACTATATATATGTATGTTGCATCCATGTAAGATATTATGATACGATGCATGACATGTTGCATGAGGTTGGGATTGTTATTTTGGAGGAAGTGTACTGTACTGATATGGTCGCACGGGTCGCATAAGATGAATGTGGACCTACTGACGGCTTTAAGCCTATTACCAGTAGCTCTGCTGCAATTATTGATTAGTGCCGTAGCTGGTGCTATATTTGGAGTGTAGGGATGGGTGGGTCGATTTTATCTTCACATGGAGTGTAGGGCTGAACGGAGTGGAGTGTAGAGGATGGATGGGTAGGATTTTTTGTTTGCATTCTGCATTGCTTACTATTACTGCATTGATCATGGTTACCGCGACCGACATCGCTCATCGCTACTATTATCAGAATGGGCCAAGGCCCTAATCGATATTGAATCATTCATCGATATGGGCTTAGGCCCAGACTGTGTTGTTCACAGTTTGCTTATTATTGGGATTACACACTGAGTTTTTGTAAACTCACCCATTTGTTTTAACTGTACAGGTAATCCCCAGTCGTAGGCAGATCAGTGCTTCGAGGGACTCAAAGGTGGCCACACAACTGCTCTTGCTTCCATATTTGTTTTTAATTTATAAGTTGTTTTATTTGGGTATTGTTATGTAATAAGGCCTCTAATATTTTAAAATTTGGGGTTTTATTTATTTTTTATTTATATTTGCTAGTAATAGGATGCGGGTTTTCAAAAGATATGCATGATTTACCAAAATACGGCGAATAAGGAAAACTGTTTCAAAAGCTTCCGCGATAAATGAGATTTTGAAATAAATAACGTTTTAAAGTAAATACTTTTGATAGTGACGCAAGTTTTAGAATTATTTTCTAGATCACACAAAGAGGCTAAATAAACATTGGGCTTTTCAAACGATATCATGTTTTACGAAAAACACTTCAATGTGACATCGCCAGATTCGGCCATAACATCCAGGTCGGGTTTGGGGTGTTATAATTTTCCATTCCCCACGCCTAGCATAATCTATTCATAGAGATTTTAACAATTAAGCCTCTTAAAGAGCCCTTGGTCAGCCACCTTGGAGAGCCATCAGCAAAGGAGCAAAGTGAAGGAGTGAAGGAGCCTCGTCGATCAGAGTCTTGGGTGACAGCCACTCTAATTTGGGTTTAATCTTTCTTTTCTTTAATTTAAAATGAAAATGTTTGCTATGTGTTCTTTGTTTTTGTTTACAACAATGTTAGCTTAATTTTATTTAAGCTAGGATGATTGCTTTGATTAAATAATATTTATTTGATTCATGCTTATAATGTTTATGCCTCAATCGATCATGTTTTCAATTAAAATCAAGTCTATATTTAGTTCATACGTGATTGAAATGCACCTAAATTCGCTGAGCGATCCTAACCAGACGATGTCTAGTGAACACATAATTGAAATGTGCATGCTCAATTTAGATCCTAACCCGATTAAATTGCAGTTGCATAACAACTCTAACCAAGCTCTGTTATCTGCATAAGTTTTAGATTTGTGTGATTAAATTATTTTAAACCTAACACATCCCTGTTACCTCACACGAATGCTAAGAAACCCTTAGTAAATAAGGATCAATAAAATTGTTTCAAACCAAACTCATGAAAGATCAAGTTACCATGGAATGTTTTTCCAAATGTTATTAAACATGTTGATAATAAATTGAGTTAAATTAAAGTAATTGTCCTAGTTTATTTATGTTATAATTGTTGCAAATTGTGTTTAATTTTGCTAAAATCTATTTCATTCATATAGTTTGCATACTCAGGACAATTTGCATTAGGGATCATTGCATTTAGTTTAATATATTTAATTTTAATCATCACTTCTCAGCCATATTGTGTTTTTATTTACCAAGTTGTTATATAATTTAACAATTAAGTGATTTAACACAAATACAAACCCTGTGGTGATGATAACTCGATACTTACTTATTACTTGATAACGACTGTGTACACTTGTACAAACCTACGCGTTACAGTGCTCGTGCTTTAGATTTAACTGTGGAATCTTTTGTCATACCTCGACTACCACTAACATTGCTGAGGTGCGGGCTGGTCTACCTCTCGAGGCGGGATTGCTTGGCGTAGAGGCTTGAACAATATCTTTTGCAGGCTTTTCTGGATAGTCTCTGAGATAGTGGTCAAAAGAACCACATCTAAAGCAAGCTTCGCTTTTTATCCAGCATTCATAGAAATGCAATTTATTGCAATATTTGCATCTTAGTTTAGGACTTCTAACACTTTCTACACATGTCATAGATGGAGATGAAGATCTTGGATTAGAGTGTTGAAAGCCTCATTCTTTTCCAGAATACCCCATAAATGTGGTAGAACGATAATATTGTTTCTTTAATTTCTTTGAGATAAATGCTTGTAACTTCCCTATAGATCTTTTACTAGAAATTCGAGCTTCTCTTTCTGCTTGTCTATTCTCTTTGCTTAATTCCTCAGCTTTGTGTGCTCGATCAGTCAATACTAAAAATTCCCTTAATTCAAGAATTTTAATCAATAGCTTGATGTCCTCATTTAATCCTTCTTCAAAATGTTTACATATATCAGTCTCAGTTGGAACCCATTCTCTTGCATACTTACTTAATCGAAAAAATTTCCACTCATATTCAGATACTATCATGTTTCCTTGTTTGAGTTCTAAAAATTCTTTCTTTTTTCTGATCTAGAAATCTTTTACTAATGTACTTCTTTCTAAATTCTGTCTGGAAGAATTCCCAAGTAACATTTTCTCTCAGTATAACAGAAATTATAGTATTCCACCAGTGACAAGCTGTGTCTTTTAATAAAGATACTGCACATTTTAAACATTCAGCTGGTGTACATGATAATTCATCTAAAATCCTAATGGTATTTTCCAACTAAAATTCAACTCTTTCTAGATCATCATCGGCAATAGCCCTAAATTCCTCTGCCCCATACTTACGAATTTTATCTACCAGAGACTTACCAGTTCTAACAGGTTCAGCACCTTGTGGCATATCGGGAACCAGTTGAGGAGTAGGAGGGGGAGGTTGCTGTACAATAGGATTTGTTCTTATGAATTCTGTGAACTACTCGTTCATCATTTGGAAGAAGGCTTCTTTTGCCTCCTCACTTCGGCCCTCAGATTCAGGCCTTCTACTATTAGATGCAGCTCTTTGAACTGAAGCTGAAGAATTGCTCTCAACTTCCTCAGACTCAACTCTAGCTCAGTTGGACGGTATTATTAAATGAAAAAGACATTTAAAATAGTTAGGAGATATCACACTATCACAAATTATATAATGACATGTATAGCTAAACTCGTACTTACTACGTTAGTCTAAGAATCGGCTAAACTGTAGCTCTGATACCAATAAATGTAACACCCCTAACCCGTATCCGTCGCCGAAACAAGGTTATGAAGCATTATCAGAGTTTATAGAACAATTACAGATAATTCATATAATTTAGTACTCATATTTCAAACTAATCATATCATCCTTGAATGGACATTCAAGACCCAATTTAAGCATTAGAAACAATTTGGGACTAAATCGGGATCTCAAAATTTTTTTCGTAAAATTTCAAAAATTTTCTTATATACAAAGGTTATATGCCCGTGTGGCTGACACAGCCAAGTAACATGCCCATGTTTCAGACCATGTGAGCATTCTATGTCAGGCACATGGCCGTGTCCCAGCCCGTATGCCTAATTCTGAGCATTCTGTTTCTCAAATTTAAGATACAGGGGACACACGGCCTGGCACATGGGCACGTGGTTTGGTCGTGTGTCCCCATCATCCTAAAATTGAGAAACAAAATGCTCAGAATTAGGCACACGGGCAATGTAACATCCCGAAATAGGGCCTAAACAAAACAGTGGTTACGAAACCATAAATCTAAGGTAGAAAAATTTATTTTATTATTATTTTGAGGTTCATGATATGATTACATGATTGTGCGAAAATTTCGTGATGAAATTCTATGCATAAAATGCTTAATTTGAAGTTAGGGACTAAATCGAATAAGTTGCAAAACTTACATTCTAGAAGTTTTTAGTATGAAATTGTTCTGGAATATTAATTAGGAGGTCTTAAATAGCAATTTGACCAATTTTAAGTTCATGGACAAAATTAGGACATGGAAGGAATTTTTAAAAGTTTAGTAAGGAGGGGCATTTTGGTCATTTGGATATTAAATGAAATAAAATGGGAAAAATAACACAAAATGGTCATCTTCTCCATAAGTTGCTGCCGAAATTTGCTCTCTCCATAGCTAGGGTTTCTTCAATATTCAAGCTCCATAGTAAGTGAGTCCAAGCCCCGTTTTTAATGATTTTTACGTTTTTGAGATCCCGGTAGCTCGATAAAGCTTATGCTAGCAATAATTTAAGTTAGGGTTCATATTTGGAAAAATACCCATAGGTGAAAAGTGTTTATTTTGATGTTTTATGATAGAATATGAGGTCTTAGATTATGTTAGACAACTTGTGCTACTCGGTTTTAGGTAAAAACAAGTAAAAGGGCTTAATCGGTAAAATACCTAATAGTCATAAGTGCATGTTAGAGTATGAATTTGATACTGCCATAAAAGGGAAAAATGATCAACATGTCATAAAACATAAGAATAAGGGATGAAGTTTAATTCCCGAGCCCAGAGGCAAAAGTGTAATTATGCAAAAGTTTAGGGGCAAAAATGTAATTTTGCCAAAGTTCGTATTAAATTCTGTTTTAAAGGATATATGTATTAAATAATTTAAATTTGCTATTATGGATCAAGAAGAACGGAATTCAGGAGTAGATCGGGGAAAAGAAAAAGTAAAGGACTAAATTGTAAAGTTTAGTCACATTTTGTATCGAGGTAAGTTTACAGTAAATAAATGCAATATTCTTATATTTTACATTATTATTGTTAATTTCCAGCATTTATATATTTATTTTTTTAGAATATTTAAAGTCGAATTAAAGGCGAAGTAGCAGAGAAAAAGCATTAGGAAGCTCCGTTTGAACCTTAGGAATATTGGGATATTGGGGTTAACAGGACAGGATAGAAATGAGCCATGTAAGTCCATATCAGATATATGACTTTGGAGACAGGAATGAGTCATGTAAGCCCATATTATATATATATATATAAATATGGCATTGGAGACAGGAATAATTCATGTAAATCCATGTCGAAGACATGGCATTGGCAGGATATTGATAGACAGGAACGACCCTAGTATCCTTAGTATTCTGAGTGGTTCAACGATACATTGTATATGTTAAATCATAGTGAATTATCAGCAAAAAGGGAAGGTAGATTATATTTATGAATAGTGAAAGGTCAGGTAAGAAAGAAGGTAAGTGAGTAAAGAAGAAGGTAGAAAATAAGAAGTAAAGAAAGTTTATGAGGCTAGGTGACTTGATGTATATTTATTCATTATGTTGAATGTTGTAATTTATTTGCTTGTAAGCTTACTAAGCTTAGTGCTTACTCTCTTATTTTCTTTTTCTTATAGTTTTTATCAAGCCACTCAGGGATCGAAGGAAACGTCGGAGTCCCGATCACACTATCGAAGAAATTACATAGGTATAGTTAGACGTTTCGTTTTGTGTATGGCATGTATAGGAACTTGGTTTCTTTTGATATGATATGATCAATGAATGAAGTGTAAATATTTGCTAGTGATTAGCTAATAGAATGGCTGATGATATACATGTTTAATAGTATGTATGATTAAGTAGTAACTATCACATGAAAATTATGAAAAATATGAAAGTAACTTAAAAACAGATTCAAGTATTAGAAATAATGTGATTTTGAAAAATCACAAAAAATTGTAGAGACATGGTTTTGATAGTAAATAATATATGAAATTAAAGCTCATTGTGTCTATTTTCATATGGAATAAGCAAAGCAGGTAAAGGTTTTGTATTTTATAAGATATCTGAGTTTTAGTGAAATAGGGCCAGAGCGATTTCTGAATCCCCTGTTTCAACTTTAGAAATTCACCATAAATGTTTTAAAAATAATTAGGTGGTTTACTTTATATGGTTAGAATCTTTATTGAGTCTAGTTTTAATAGAAATAAACCTTATAGTCATTTAAATTCTGTACAGAGAGATATCTGATTCGTAATACACAGAGGTCAGAGCAGTCAAACCCTGAAATAGGGGAGACTTTAACTAATAAACTATACTAATTGGCCCAGCCAAAAATTCTAGAAAAAAAATATTAAATAGATATATGAGTATATTTTCAGGAAAAATTTACAGAATTAGATTTCGAGTTTCATAACTAGAGATATGAATTTTTAAGCAACCATGACGCAGAAAAACAGTTTATTCCGAAAATTAATATAAGTTGTTAGAATTGTTTAAAAAGGTAAAATAAGATTAGTAACACCTCAAGCTTGACTCCGATGACGGTTTCGGGCGTGGGGGCGTTACATTTATTGGTATCAGAGCAGGTTTAGTCGATTCTCGGAACAGTTAGTGTGAGGAAAAGTCTAGCTATACATGCCATACCTGTATTTTGATAGTGTGACGACTCCTGACGATTTTTAAATATTTTCTTTTATAGTAATGGATCCCGAGCGAGCTGGTGATGATGATGTAGAAAGTAATATGCCTGCTCCCGCAGAAGGGGCAGCGCCATCTGAGAATAGGCCAGTAACAGTTAATTAGGGAGGAGTGACTCGAGAAGCTCTCTTCCAAGCTTTGAATGATTTGTTTGCCGAGTTCGTTAAATGCGAATCCGGAAGTTAGACCTCCACCCCTCATGATTCTCAAAGTACCCATGCAGCTCAAGCTTCCTCATCCACAGTGCAGTGATAAGAGAAAAGCCACCAGTTGATAGAATCAGGAAACAATGGGCAGAAGAGTTCCGAGCAACAAAGGATGATGATGCAGAAAGAGCAGAATTTTGGTTAGAAAATACTATCAGAGTCTTTGACGAATTATCTTGTACACCCGAAGAATGTATGAAATGTGTGGTATCACTTCTTAGAGACTCAGCCTACCACTGGTGGCAAACACTTGTATCAATTGTACCAAAGGAGAGGGTCACTTGGGATTTCTTTTAGGAGGAATTTCGTAAAAAGTACATCAGTCAGAGGTTTATTGATCAAAAGAGAAAGGAATTCCTGGAATTGAAACAAGGTAATATGACGGTGACCGATTATGAGCGCGAATTTGTCAGGCTTAGTAAATATGCTAGAGAATGTGTGTCCACAGAGGCTACCATGTGTAAAAGGTTTGAGGATGGGTTAAATGATGATATCCGATCATCAAGGGTGTCCTAGAAATAAAAGAGTTCGTTATTTTAGTTGAGAGAGCACTGTAAGGCGCGAGGAGTCATTAAAAGAAAAGGCAAAGTTGAGACAGAGACACAAGATACAAAGAAGAGACAGATAAGCAGGTCATTCCAAGCTACGTCCAAAAGGCCAAAGGAGTTTTCTACCAGATCTAGTTTCTCAGCCAGGTATTCTAGTCAGAATAGAGGCAGCAGATTTAAGGATTCGAAGGCTCAGACCACCTCGACTGCGAGGGTAGGTAATGTTGGACAGGGTAGATCAGGGTGTCCACGGTGTGGTAGACTTCACTATGGTCCTTGTCGGGCAGGCGAAAATATTTGTTATAAATGCGGTGCTCCAGATCATTTTGTTCGAGAATGTCAAGAGGTAGCTAATCGAGAGATAACACAGAGTGCTAGATTCGGAAATGCTCCTACTAGAGGCAGATTACCGAGGCAACTGGTAGTAGGAGTAAGTAACAGAGGTACCTCAAGAGATTCAGCTGTGAGACTAGATGCTAGAGCCCTTGCAAGGACTTATGCTATTCGTACACGCGAAGAGGCATCCTTCCTCGATGTGATTACGGGTACATTTTCTCTACATAATATTAATGTCATTGCTTTGATTGATCCGGGTTCAACTCATTCATATATTTGCAAGAAATTGATGCCTAGTATAAGTATGCCTATAGAATCTACAGAATTTGTGATTAAAGTATTAAATCCATTAGGCAAGCATGTATTAGTAGATTAAGTATGTAGAAATTGTCCTTTGATGATTAGAGGTTACTGTTTTCCAGCCGATCTCATGCTATTGCCATTTGATGAGTTTGATGTGATTCTTGGTATGGATTGGTTGAATACACATGATGTAATAGTGAATTGTGGGAAGAAATTCATTGAGTTGAATTGTGAAAATGGTGAAATTATTCGGGTTAATTCAGAAGAGTCAGATAGTTCATTTTCCATAATTTCTATTATGTCTGCTTAGAAATGTTTGAGAAAAGGGTATGAAGCTTATCTTGCTTTTGTGTTGAACACTAAAGATCCAAAATTGAATGGACTACCAGTGCCTGTGGTATGTGAGTTTCCCGATGTGTTTCCGGAAGAACTACCAGGTTTGCCTCCGGTTAGAGAAGTTGAGTTTGGTATTGAGTTGATTCTAGGTACCACGCCCATTTCTATTGCTCCTTATAGAATGGCTCTGTTGGAATTGAAAGAATTGAAAGCTCAGTTGCAGGAATTAACAGATAAAGGCTTTGTAAGACCCAGTAGTTCACCATGGGGTGCACCAGTGCTATTTGTGAAAAAGAAAGACGAATCGATGAGATTGTGCATAGATTGTCGGCAACTTAACAAGGTAACAGTAAAGAACAAGTATCCATTGCCTAGAATTGATGATCTGTTTGATCAATTGAAGGGAGCTACTGTGTTTTCCAAGATAGATTTGAGATCCGATATATTACCATTCTGAGTTAAAGAGTCGATGTCCTCAAGATCGCTTTCGGACTAGGTATGGTCATTATGAGTTCCTTGTGATGCCATTTGGCTTGACTAATGCTCCTGCCATTTTTATGGGCTTAATGAACCGAATTTTTAGACCGTACCTGGATAAGTTTGTAGTTGTGTTCATTGATGATATTTTGATTTACTCTCATGATGAGATTGAGCATGCAGAGCATTTAAGAACGCTTTTCTGATTCTCGAGAGATAATCAGCCAGTATGCCAAGTTCGAGAAAAGTGAGTTCTAGTTACGAGAAGTTGGTTTTCTTGGACATATTGTCTCGGTGAAGGTATTAAGGTTGATTCGAGCAAGATTTCAGCCATTGTTAATTGGAAGCCTCCTAGAAATGTATCAGAAGTTAGAAGTTTTCTTGGTCTTGCCGGATATTATAGACGACTTGTAGAGGATTTTCTATGATAGCTACCCCACGACAAGATTGCTGCGAAAGGATGTCAAGTTTGAATGGACTGAGAAGTGTCAACGAGTTTTGATAAGTTAAAAGCATTATTGACTAAAGCTCCTGTTTTAGTACAACCGAACTGTAAGGAGTTTGTGATTTACTGTGATGCGTCCATGGATGGACTTGGTTGTGTACTTATGCAGAAGGGAAGGTAATCGCTTATGCCTCTAGACACAGCTAAAGCCACATGAGAAGAACTATCTCGACACATGATTTAGAGCTAGCTGCCATTGTTTTTGCGCTGAAAATTTGGAGACATCATTTGTACGGTGAGAAGTGCCACATATTTACTGATCACAAAAGTTTGAAATATTTGATGACTCAAAAAGATTTGAATTTGAGGCAAAGAAGATGGTTAGAGTTGATTAAAGATTATGAGATAGTGATCGATTATCACCCAGGTAAGGCAAACGTTGTTGCTGATGCTTTGAGTAGGAAATCTTTGTTTGCATTAAGAGCTTTGAACACTAGTCTAGCCTTATCAGATGATGGCTTTATCTTAGCTGAGTTGAGAGCCAAACCGATGTTTCTTGAAGAAATTTGTGAAGCTCAGAAAAATGACAGTGAGTTGTTAGCCAAAAGAGATCAGTGTGAGTCAGATATAGAGTTAGATTTTCAAATCAGTTCTGACGGTTGTTTGATGTTCAGAGACAGGGTATGCATACCGAAGAATGATGAGCTTATTCGAAAGATCTTACAGGAAGCACAAAGTAGTTCTTTGTCTATTCATCCAGGTAGTACAAAGATGTATAATGATTTGAAGAAAATGTATTGGTGGGTAGGAATGGAAAGGGACATTTCGAGTTTGTTTCTAGATGCTTGATCATCGCTGTGGGTAAAGGCCGAACATCAGGTACCTTCAGGTTTATTGCAGCCCGTGCTAGTCCCTGAGTGGAAATGGGATCGAATTACTATGGATTTTGTGACAGGATTGCCGTTTACACCGAGAAAGAAAGATGAAGTATGGGTTGTGATTGATAAATTAATGAAGTCGGCTCATTTTATCCCAGTTCAGTATGGATTATTCACTTGACAAGTTGGCCGAGTTGTATATTTCGTAGATAGTCGACTACACGGTACCATTATCGATCATTTCAGACAGAGATCCAAGATTTACTTCATGGTTTTGGAAGAAATTACAGAAAGCTTTGGGCACAAAGTTGAGTTTTAGTACAACTTTCCATCCTCAAACTGACGGTCAGTCAGGGAGAGTTATTCAGGTATTTGAAGATATGCTTAGATGGTGTGTACTGGAATTTCAAGGCAGTTGGGAAAAATATTTGCCATTAGTAGAGTTTGCCTATAATAATAGTTATCAGTCGAGTTTGAAGATGGCACCTTATGAAGCTTTGTATGGACGTAAATGTCGCACACCTTTGTATTGGACAGAGCTTAAGGAAAATCAGATTTACGAGGTTGATCTAGTTAAGGAAACAGAAGAGAAAGTAAAAATCATCAAAGATTGCTTGAAAGCAGCTTCAGACAGACAAAATTTGTATGCAGATTTGAAGAGAAAAGAGATTGAATATCAAGTTGGTGACAAAGTTTTTTTGAAAGTATCCCCGTGGAAGAAAGTTCTTAGATTTGGGAAGAAAGGCAAACTAAGTCCACGTTTTATTGGACCGTTTGAAGTGATTGAGAGAGTCGGACCATTAGCATATCGGTTAGCTTTGCCGATTGAGTTAGAGAAGATTCATAATGTATTTCATGTGTCTATGCTACGTCGTTATCGTTCGTGATCCGTCACATGTGATTTCTCGACAGAGGTTGAGATTCAGCCAGACATGACTTACGATGAAGAACCAATAAAGATTCTAGCTCGAGAGGTAAAGCAATTAAGGAACAAAAGTATTGCACTTGTAAAAGTACTATGGAATAGACATGGGGTAGACGAGGCTACATGGGAACTCAAAGAGGCTATGCAAAAGATGCCCAAATCTCTTCACAGTAAAGATTTTCGGGGACGAAAATCCCGAAAGGGGGGAGAAATGTAACATCCCGAAATAGGGCCTTAACGGAACAGTGGTTATGAAACCACAAATTCGAGGTAGAAAAATTTATTTTATTATTATTTTGAGGTTCATGATATGATTACATGATTGTGCGAAAATTTCGTGATGAAATTCTATGCATAAAATGCTTAATTTGAAGTTAGGGACTAAATCGAATAAGTTGCAAAACTTACATTCTAGAAGTTTTTAGTATGAAATTGTTTTGGAATATTAATTAGGAGGTCTTAAATAGCAATTTGACCAATTTTAAGTTCATGGACAAAATTAGGACATGGAAGGAATTTTTAAAAGTTTAGTAAGGAGGGGCATTTTGGTCATTTGGATATTAAATGAAATAAAATGGGAAAAATAACACAAAATGGTCATCTTCTCCATAAGTTGCTGCCAAAATTTTCTCTCTCCATAGCTAGAGTTTCTTCAATTTTCAAGCTCCATAGTAAGTGAGTCCAAGCCCCGTTTTTAATGATTTTTACGTTTTTGAGATCCCGGTAGCTCGATAAAGCTTATGCTAGCAATAATTTAAGTTAGGGTTCGTATTTGGAAAATACACATAGGTGAAAAGTGTTTATTTTGATGTTTTATGATAGAATATGAGGTCTTAGATTATGTTAGACAACTTGTGCTACTCGGTTTTAGGTAAAAACGAGTAAAAGGGCTTAATCGGTAAAATACCTAATAGTCATAAGTGCATGTTAGAGTATGAATTTGATGCTGCCATAGAAGGGAAAAATGATCAACATGTCATAAAACATAAAAATAAGGGATGAAGTTTAATTCCCGAGCCCAGGGGCAAAAGTGTAATTATGCAAAAGTTTAGGGGCAAAAATGTAATTTTGCCAAAGTTCGTATTAAATGCTGTTTTAATGAATATATGTATTAAATAAGTTAAATTTGCTATTATAGATCAAGAAGAACGGAATTCAGGAGTAGATCGGGGAAAAGAAAAAGTAAAGGACAAAATTGTAAAGTTTAGTCACATTTTGTATCGAGTTAAGTTTACAGTAAATAAATGCAATATTCTTATATTTTACATTATTATTGTTAATTTTCAGCATTTATATATTTATTTTTTAGAATATTTAAAGTCGAATTAAAGGCGAAGTAGCAGAGAAAAAGCATTAGGAAGCCCCGTTTAAACCTTAGGAATATTAGGATATTGGGGTTGACCGGACAGGACAGAAATGAGTCATGTAAGTCCATATCAGATATATGGCTTTGGAGACAGGAATGAGCCATGTAAGCCCATATTATATATATATATATATATATATATAAATATGGCATTGGAGACAGGAATAATTCATGTAAGTCCATGTTGAAGACATGGCATTGGCAAGATATTGATAGACAGGAACGACCCTAGTATCCTTAGTATTCCGAGTGGTTCAACGAGTCATTGTATATGTTAAATCATAGTGAATTATCAGCAAAAAGGGAAGGTAGATTATATTTATGAATAGTGAAAGGTCAGGTAAGAAAGAAGGTAAGTGAGTAAAGAAGAAGGTAGAAAATGAGAAGTAAAGAAAGTTTATGAGGCTAGGTGACTTGATGTATATTTATTCATTATGTTGAATGTTGTAATTTATTTGCTTGTAAGCTTACTAAGCCTAGTGCTTACTCCTTTATTTTCTTTTTCTTATAGTTTTTATCAAGCCACTCGGAGATCGAAGGAAACGTCGGAGTCCCGATCACACTATCGAAGAAATTACATAGGTATAGTTAGACGTTTCGTTTTGTGTATGGCATGTATAAGAACTTGGTTTCTTTTGATATGATATGATCAATGAATAATGTGTAAATATTTGCTAGTGATTAGCTAATAGAATGGCTGATGATATACATGTTTAATAGTATGTATGATTAAGTAGTAACTATCACATGAAAATTATGAAAAATGTGAAAGTAACTTAAAAACAGATTCAAGTATTAGAAATAATGTGATTTTGAAAAATCACAAAAATTTGTAGAGACATGGTTTGATAGTGATTAATATATGAAATTAAAAGTCATTGTGTCTATTTTCATATGGAATAAGCAAAGCAGGTAAAGGTTTTGTATTTTATAAGATATCTGAGTTTTAGTGAAATAGGGCCAGAGCGATTTCTGGATCCCCTGTTTCAACTTTAGAAATTCACCATAAATTTTATAAAAATAATTAGGTGGTGTAATTTATATGGTTAGAATTTGAGTCTAGTTTTAAGAGAAACAAATCTCATAGTCATTTAAATTCTTTACAGAGAGATATCTGATTCGTAATACACAGAGATCAGAGTAGTCGAACCCTGAAACAGGAGAGACTTTAACTAATAAACTGTACTAATTGGCCCAGCCAAAAATTCTAGAAAAAAAAATTAGTAAATAGATATATAAGTATATTTTCAGGGAAAATTTATGGAATTGGATTTCGAGTTTTGTAACTTGAGATATGAATTTTTAAGCAACCATGATGCAGAAAAATAGTTTATTCCAAAAATTAATATAAGTAGTTAGAATTGTTTAAAAAGGTAAAATAAGATTAGTAACACCTCAAGCTTAAATCCGATGACGGTTTCGGGCGTGGGGGCGTTACAGGCAAAGACACAGACGTGTGTCTCAACCATGTGTGACACATAGCCTGATGATGCTCCGACTGATCTCCAGCCTTTACGAGCTTCCGAGCACTATTAAACAAAGGAAACAAAACCTAGTAAGCATTTAATACTTAGTAAGTTCATATAACATAAATTTACTTACCAATCATATTTGTTTAAAGTAAACATATAAACATGCATCCAAAGCTATATGGCCATTTGCTTGAGAGAGAGCTTTCTGTTTAAGTGCTCATAAAAGCACTCCTAAATATGAATTAATGAATTTATAGTATTGTACACTTCAAGTGTATTACCTAAGTATCCATCGAGATTTCAAATGATTCAACGGGTGAAATTCTAACATTAGAACATATGAAATCAAGATGAATTAGTGCTTGTATATACATGAATTACATGGGACTAGAAATTTATATTTGATGAGCTCATCCTTATTGTTGATGTTTATACAAAATAAATGACTAACATGTTTGGTGAAGTTATGTACTAGGCAAATGGCCATATAGTTTTGGATGCATGTTTATATGTTTACTTTAAATGAATATGATTGGTAAGTTAATTTCTGTTATATGAACTTACTAAGCATTAAATGCTTACTAGGTTTTATTTCCTTTGTTTAATAATGCTCGGAAGCTCATAAAGGTTGGAGATCGGTTGGAGCATCATCACAATTGCATGTATAAGTTAACTTGGCCAATTGTTGACTTGTAACTTGGCCAATTGTTGACTTGTAAATAGTTGTTTGTAATCCAGCCATTGGATTGGCTAGTAATGGTTTGTTTTGGCATATTTATAAGGTATATCATAGTAAATACATATGTTTTTAGTTTGATTTAATTGAGTTATGTTAAACATGTATGTTTATAAAAGGTAAGATTATAAACATGAATGCATGTGATGATATATTATATTAGAAGTTAGAGTTAGCTTGTTTATAGTGCTTGAATTGGTTGGAATATGTTTGCAAGTATTGATGTAGGTTGTTGGAAAATTTAGGGTGAGAAATAAAACTAGGAAATTACTTTATTTTGTCCACACAGACGTGTGTCTTAACCGTGTGTGACACACGGCCTGGCACATGGGCATGTGGTTTGGCCGTGTGTCCCCTGCATCTTAAAAATGAGAAATAGAATGCTCAAAATTAGGCACACGGGCAAAGACACGGGCGTGTGTCTCAACCGTGTGTGACACATGGCCTAGAACATGGGCTTGTTTCTTGGCCGTATGAATCCTACACCTAATTTTCAAAAATTAAATTAACAACACGACCTAACACATGGGCGTGTGGCTGGCCGTGTGATCCAAGTTAGAGAGTTACACGGGTAAAGACACAGGCTGGGACACGGTCGTGTACCTCACATAGAATGCCCACATGGTCTGAGACATGGGCATGTCACTTGGCCGTGTGAGTCACAAGGCCTACTCACACGGCCTACTCACACGGGCGTGTCACCCTTGTGTATAAGAAAAAAATTAAAATTTTACGAAAATTTTTTTGAGATCCTGATTTAGTCCCGAATTGTTTCTAATGCTTAAATTGGGTCTTGAGGGTCCATTCAAGGGACGATATGATTAGTTCCGGATATGAATAGTAAATGATATGAATTATCTGTAATTGTTCTGTAAACTCCGATAATGCTCCGTAACCTTGTTCCAGCGACAGATACGGGTTCAACAATTAACAATCATCAAGACTTTTCCCTCAATTTTCATCACACTTATCAGTATCAGGGTACAACCAATCATTCAAGAAATAACTTAAACTCACACCATAACCAAACAACGGTTTTTTTATTTTCAACCATTTCTTCAAATTTCCAACATGATTTATTTTCTCCTAACCAAAAATCAACAAGTGCTAATTGACAGTTTAATCATAAAATTCAGACGACTTAATTGAAGTCACCAACTAGTTTAATTTGACTTGACAATTAACAAAACGAGTAAGTGTGTGTAAATTTCAAGGGAAACTTACCTAATTCTTCCCCAAATTGCTGTTACGAGCACAAAATTTCTCCTTGCCTTTACCACTTTAACCGTCTCCCACCTCTCAAGCTTCTTAATATGAAGAAACAACTATTTAATATGCCAAATCCATGGCCTCTTTCTCCATGCAACTGACCTCCATTTCTATTTCATCCATTCGAACCAGCAAAAGAAAAGAAAAGTAAAAGTATAGATAAATAAAAATATAATATAGAATAAAACATGAAGTTTTCCCCTTCCTTTCACCACTGATTTCCCTTCTCACAGTTAAGGAAAAGTAAAGAATTTTTTTCTCCTCTTTTCTCCTCTGGAGTTTTGGCATTTTTGGGGAAGATTGTTCTTATCTTTTTTCTCCCCCCTTTTTTTTACCTTATTAAACACACATGTAAGTCATAATCGGCCACTGTAGTAACCATTTATATAATGTTTTATTTATTAGACAAATCCCTTAGTTATAACTTAGCTTTTAATTTAACAACAATCACACTTTTACTACTTACACGATTTAGTCCTTGTATTTAAATTGAGCACTAAATCAACGAAATTATCTAACCAAAATTTAATTCACCTACAACATAAATTCATAAATGTTTAAGAAAAATATTTATGACACCGATTTAAAGAAATGAAGTCTCAAAACTAGATTTTTTGGTACCACTAACTTTCAGGTCGTTACATGAACTAATATTTGCTTGTCACAATTTTGCTATGCATGCAAAACGTGAAGACAGAAACACAAAAGACATAATATTGAAATGTAAAATTAACTTTATTTGTTCATCGTTCAAATACATAGAAAACAAGTACATGTTTACTAAAATATGGACACATTTCCCAACAACACGGCCGTGTATGCTGGCCTTGTAACTCTCTAAATTCGTTTGGATCAAATTGAAAAAATTCATCAAAAGTCACACAGTCATGTAACTGGACCATGTAAAAAATTGAGAACGTGTGAAAATTAGATGACCAAATCTATAGTACTTACATGGGCATGTGACCAGCCCGTGTGACAATCGGGAACCGTGTGCTTCTAATTCTTCCTATTTTCTAGTAGACACACGACAGTGCCTCTAGGCTATGTGTGACACAGGACCATGTGGTTAAAAATATGTCATTAATGCCTACTTCATACCAAACTAAATTCAATAGCCTATTTTATGACCCAAATGAAATTTTAAACCAACTTAAAACTTATATAAATTCAATAGAAAAAAATACCAATTTACGAAATTCTAAACACATTTAAATATTATACCAATCAACTACCAATATGCCTTGATAGACACCAGAACATACCAAAATCATTTATTCAAACTTTGTCTATACTTTATACTTTGAAACCATTCCACATCAACATATACCATAATTCAAACATTATCCAAGTTCAAACCAAACTATGCAAACAAGGTAAACACATAATAACACCTATTTACATGCTACAAAACTAAGCTTTAAATGATAGAAATACTACTGAATAAAAAAATAGGATAGTGTGAGCTACTCGACGATCCGCTAGGCACATTCTGCAAGTTGGCGATCTACAAGGAAAGGGAAACAATGGGGTAAGCATATCGAATGCTTAGCAAGTTCATAAGCATTAAACCAAGTTAGCTTGGTAACATTTGCCTAACATGGCAAATCAAATATAAAAAAAGGTGAGTTAACATTTAACCACATCATATAGCAATTCAAATATGAATAAGCCAAATCACTTAAAATCACATTCAATACCATTCTCAACCCAATTCAATATTAAACCATATGAACATCATTCTCATATCACATCAATTCCATCTATTTATAAACTATACATCCAATTTCAATTTAATACCAATCACTATTTCATTTCATAATACAAATTTCGAATTGCATGAATTGATTTGCCACATTTCCATATTGGCCATTCGAGCTCATATAATCGATTCACAATATGTATATGTGTCATCCAATTACTATATCAACTCAACTTTAATATCATTTATCCAATTTACATTTTATATATCTATTAACATGATGCAGACTCGAACAAATACACGGATCCAACCAATCACATTAGTTTGGCACCTAGTGCCTATCGGATAAATTCGAAATAGTAAGTTGCGCCTAACGTTGGTTGGTATAGCCGACATATAGGTGTGCCTAGCACTCTTCAACTCGTAGTCACAATAACCTTGAACTCTTTCTATCGTATAGCGTGCCAACTATATCTAATTCTACCCGAACAATTAATAGGGTAATAGTTTCTCAATTTCATTTTATATTTTCATTAACCAATCATCGATTCTAAAATATGATAGCATATTTCATAACAATATTGATTCAATTTCAACTTATAACAATATATAATATTTTCACATATATTCAATTTGGTCATTATCAGTATCAACAGATCTAGATCGAATCAATTCAACTCATTTGATCAAATCATCAGTTTATCAAATAATATATCCTATTTCAATCCAATTCAAGGTCAGTTCCTTTATAGCACCCTATAACTGACTCGATCAACAAGTTTGAGTATTGGATGATACAATTACCCAATTCACTTAGTAGCATTTCTAATTTTTATTTCATTACATGCTTAAATTTCAACCATAAAATTTTTAAAACTTATGTCGGACTAAATATAAGTACCTACAACTCTGATTTCTAATAACAAATTACAGATTTTAAATAAGTTTCGAATGTAATATGTAGTCATATTAAACCATGAGGCATGGCCTCTAAGAGTGCCCCTCTATATCAATGATACAACTACCATGCCCAACTTTACACTCTGGCGGAGTTTGGTTTGGTCCATTCTTTTGATTTTCAAGTCTTTATCTATCGTGCATCCAAGTAGCAAACTTTATAAGTTTGAAAGATCTTAGTGAGATCTGTACATAAAATGCGTATAAGACTACACATGTCTTTAGAAATTGATATTTCTGGCTCAGAATGAAACTTCTTCAAATTCAAAGGAGAATTCGCGAACTTAGTTGACGAGGCCCATGCGTTATGCACTCTAAGTCGTTTACTGGTGGACTTAGACTTCTGACTGTTTCTGATGAAGTCCTCTCTTGGGTCTCATCCCCTACCCATCTCTTATTATTCCACCTTCTGATGTTCACATTCTTTACTTCTGAATGGCAGCCCTTGGCGTCTACCCAAGTAATTTTTGTAATTGTGGTCTTTACAAGAACATACTAACCTCACTTCCTTAGATAACTAGTGCCCACAAAGCAGCACCATAGTACTCGCTCTTCTAGCAGATCCTTTTTAAGAAGCTTCATTTGATAGGTGGTGTCTAACTTATTATCTCCTCCTCAGGTATCATGTGAAGGTTTCTGCCCCTGGTGGATTCACAAGATATTTTCTGTGTTTCATAGTCCTGATGGACTTCCACTCTTCACCTTTCTCTGGCAGGCTTGATTGATCATTCAACATCAAGCTAGCATTTTTTCCCATAAAGAATCTGATCAGTCTACCCAATCTCTCAGTTACCTCTTTATTGACTTTCAAATTAACACTGTATCAGCAGCTTCCTTGGTAGACTCATTTTGTTGCACATCATGTATACCTCCTTATCCAAGGAGCCTATTTCTCTTTTCACCCTAACTAGGTTGAGATGTTACCATAGCCTCATTCATCTTTATCTTTGGCGAATTCTCTCATTATCCCGACAGTCTGTGTCCCTCAGATGCACCAAGCTCAATTGTTCTTTTGACTTATCGCACTAGTCACATCGCGAACTCTACCTTAAACCTTGGCATCTCTCATTATATATTGATATGCGGATTTCCCAAGTGTAACCCCATGTTTTATGTCCTAGTGGACTTATCCGTGTTTAGTGTCTTGGGAGACTACCCCTTGTTTACTGTCTCGGTAGACTACCTATGTTTCCATGTCCAAGCCATGGTCTTACACATTATTTCCCATGTTTTTTGTTCTAGAAGATTTCATTGGATATCATAGCTGAGTTATGGTCTTACACATTATACCTCTTAAAGGTGTTGCCTCGAAGGACCTTACCGCCATCGCAGTGTCACTCCATAAAGCCTGTTGACCACCATCGCAGTGTTGCCTTATTAAACTTAATTACAGTCGTCACGGTGTTGTCCCATAGGACCATTCAATTTCATTCAATTTCATATTTAACCTTGATGCTTGAACACCGAAGTGTACCCCCCACAAGGTCTAGAGTTTCTCACATCACAGTTTGCACTTAGCAACACCAAATAGCGGATTCTAATAGGAATTCCATTTCCTTATTCATATGCCTATTCCTCCATTTCGCCATTTCTAGCCTTGATGCTCGAACACCGCAGTGTCCCCTTCGCAAGGCCCAAAGCTTCGCATATAATGGTTTGCACTTAGCAAAGTCTATATGGCGATAAACAAAAATCCCATTCCCTAAATCCTAACTTCATCTAAACCATCGAAAATTTCCCCTCCATACTCCACCATTATAAACATACAATTCATGTACTACAACACATTATGATACACCAAATATACAAACATTGAGAAGTATCAAAAAAAAAAACAACAATTATTCCTTTAACATTCGCATGCTTATACTAATCTATGAAATCATAGCATACTCATTCACAAACTAGTTCTAAGCACATTAAATAATGGGCAAGAGGGTAATTCAGCCAAAAAGAAAGCACCATAAATCACCCAAAAGGTAGAGTACAGAAACACACCTTGCTTTCTTATCCTTGCCAGCTTATCTTGTTCAAACACTAGAGACTCCTTATTTTGGCAGCTAATCATGACAAGTTGGAAAATTGGGTTTGGAAAACACAACGAAAAATAAATTAGGGAAAAACCAGAGTTTTAAATTTTTTTTCCAAAACAAGAACTTGGTTGTGATATCTAAAGTAATAAACACTCTATCAAAATTGTACATTTTCAATCAGTCTAGGACGAACGCTTCGACCGAGTAGTCTTCTTCGCTATACTCAAGCTCATGTTTGTCGAGTATGGACTCGCTTCGATTTAGAAAATTTTTCACAAAAGTTTCCAGTAGGATAATTTCGCATTTTCTCAAAATTTTTGTAGAGTTTTAAATAAGAAAAATACCTCTAACAATTTTCTGAAATAATTTCTTTAGAAAATTCTCTCTAAAACTTTCTATTGAATTCAAGTGTGTGTAAAATAATGACTCAAGACTCTATTTATATATGGAGTGTTTGGAGAGTTCAACTATGATTAAACTTAATCACTTTAATATTAAATTAATATAATATTTATCTACAAGATAAATATTAAATTTAATTTAATATTAAGATAATCACTTTAATATTAAATTAATAAAATACTACTAAGATAAGTATTAAATTTAATTTAATATTAAATCTATTAAAATAATATAATTTTTGGAATAGTTAATCTGAAATGAAATTCTCTAGTAGAGTCCTAGTAGGAGTGTAATTCTTCCATTGCTCAATCACCAAAGACCCACCACCGCCAACTATTTTCCGGCCATTGGAATACCACCATCGTAGTCGCCGACAACCCGAGCTGGTTTGATTTCTGCTAGTTCGATTTGGGCTGGTGACGGCCCGATTGGTCTAGTCCAGCCACCGGTTGGACTGTTAGTTCTGTTCGACCAATTTTTGGGTCTTGGTCTCGGTTTTGGCTCCTAGACACAATTTATGATCTCGGGTCCAATTTTCAAGTTCAATTACCCATTGGGCCAATTGTTTGACTTGAAAATTAATTTTTAAAATTTTAATATTAATTTGATTAATTTAATTTTACTTGATCAAAATTAATTTTCTCAAATATCACTTAGATTTTCCAAATTAATTTTTCAAGAAAATTCTTTAATCAAATTGCCTAGTTGAACAATTTTTATGACCGCCCAATTTAATTCCATATTGAATAAATCGACTCTATTAAATTATTTCCAAAGTCACAGAATTTTCTTTTGATTCAAATGCAATCTGATTGAGCTTTTGTTGAGTTAGCGAAGGGACAAATCGGACATATACAATTAGGCTCTAGTAATTGCAATTATGTCCATAAGCATCGTTCTGATAATTCACAATTACTTAATCATGGAGTCAGTCCACAAGAAGTACTATGACTGAAAACTCCTTATTATATTCTCTTTACGAAAACAATTCATCCAATTGCTTTGTCCAATGACCTTGCCATGTGTATGTTACCCTCATATGGTATCATTGATTCATTTGAGTTAAATCCGTTCACTCAATACAATCCTATTTTATCTCATTGTCACCATTGTCTTTTTAATTATTAATATGATCACTGTCAACAAATGATTGTGATAAATTGCTCGTTCGAGAATAAACAACCCGTGACCAGATTCCATATTTATCAATCCACACAATGCCAATGACAAGATATCATTAACTCTTTAATTGAGCTATGAATTCCACTATTTCTAGTAAAGTCATGCCATACACAAGTCATGTACCCAACATACCGGCTATCGGCAGAATCATCTTTAGAGCAAAAGCTTGCACTTATATCAAAGCACATGAGTTACATACGCATGACTCATTTAGATTATCTATTGAAGTAAATTATCTTTCTTGCAATGTAAGCATTCGTACAATACCACTTATCTTCAGTTTGAACTTTAACAATCAATTAGCTAATATTTGTTTGTCACAATTTCGCTATGCATGCAAAATATGAAAGATAGAAATACAAAAAAACATAACAGTGAAATGTGAAATTTAATTATTTATCATTTAAATACATAAAAAAATAACTACATGTTTACTACAATATGGACATATTTTCCAACATGACAACCATTTATCGGTTAATCTAATGGTGGTAAGTCCTTAGAAACCCTGAATCTTAAATTATACAAAAGCTTTAAGAGTCTTACTCTATTTGTTTCATCAATCCACAAGTTTAAAGAGGTAAGGAAGCTTACCAATTCCCCAATTTCTTTACAACCATACTCCAATTCACACGACTACTGCGACATACAGAGCTTCCTTTAGTTTCGTCCTCTTCTTCTTTAGAATGATTGAAGAAGATGGTGCTATGGAGAGAAAATGTGTAAATAGAATTGAGAAAATTCTACCTCCACACACCTATATAAATACTCCTTTGGCATAATCTTCACCGACCACCACCACATTCATCTTTAATCATTTTGTCTCCCTCTATTAAACCAGCCGGTTCCAATCTAACTAAACCAAAATTAAAATCCAACTAATTACAATTCAACCACTAAAATTTTTTGAATTTCTTGGTGGAGGTTGGAACGACGAAAAAATGTGCAAGTGTACACAATCGCAACAAGTAATAAAGTGACAAGTAAATGTCGAGTTATCGTACCCACAGGGACTATAAAAAGAATTATTTATGAAATTAATTGTAAAACACTTTGGTGAAGTAAAAATAATTTGGTTTTAGAATATAGTCAGGAACTATTTAAAAACTAAGTAAATGATTTAAATAAAACAAAAAAGTTCTAGTGCACGATTTCAAATAAGATTTAATCAATGTAACATACTTGTGTTGGATTAATTATATTTCTTGAACTCAGAATTACTAAACTCATGTTTCCACTGTTACGAATAAATTCATAGCAACCCGATAATTTGCTAACTTATGAACAAATTTACATACAAAAGTTCATTCATCTCTTGACATATCCCTATGTCAATTCAACCGACTAAATAGATTCTAGCAAGCAAACATGTTATTACACATACATACTCATTAAATTGAACCAATCTCTTGCATATCCCTATGTCAATTCAAATGATTAATTAAATCTAATAAGCTTATAAAAGACTTCATGAAGTAACAAGATATCCCTACCTTGAAACAATTTAATCACAATAATCTTGCAAGTTATGCAAGGCAATAATATCGCCAGATACATTGCTAATTTAACCTTCAGCTACCTTAGAAGAATAAACATGCACTGATTAAGTACTGTGTCAACTAATTACAATTGCAATCCATTTAAGTAATTAATTCATTAGTTACCTCACAGTCGTAACACAAGAATAACTTAGGCATGGTTTTACTTAATCAAGCATCTTACCAAGGCTTATAACAGCATAAACATCATTTTAACAATTCAAGCAGGCAGAATATAATCAACCTAACACAAACATAATTTAAGCTGAATTTATTAAAATAACCATTTCAATAACATAAATATTCATAAACATGTTTGTCAAAACAACAACAAAAATTAAAGACTTAGGGAACAAGAGGCAAATCTAGTGTTTCTCCGTGGCTTGACTAGTTGCTCCATTCTTCGTTCTTTGTTGGCCTTGGCTATCAAGGTGGCTTATGAACTTCTAATTTCTACTCCAAAATGGCTGATGGAAGCCTCTTTCCCAAGAGAAGAAATCGGTACTTGAACAGGAGGGAATGGAATGGAAAAAATGAGAGAAAAGTGAGAGAGGGAATGAGAGAATGTTGTGAAGTAAGGGATGCTTTGAATGATCAGCAAGAGGTGGCTTTTATAGCTGATTGTGGCTGCTAAAAATATCAAATTCCAGCAGCCAAAGAGCCCTCCCTTGGCCGGCCACACACATGGCAAAGTTGAGAGTTTCAACTTTGCTATTTTAAGCTTGGGGCAAATCTACAAAACCATAATTTAAGGTGGGGTTTGAATGCAATTTAGAAGTATTTTGAGGGCCTTTTTGCAAGCATATTTAATCAGCTAAAATGGTGATTTTGGTCAGCATATGGACTGTTCTGGGCTGCCCATTTAGTGGCTGGTTCGGTTCACCCAATTTGGCTCGACTAGTGCGGTTCAATTGGACCCTTTCTCCATAATTAATTAAAAATAATTTATTTAGCCCAAATTAAATGGGGAATAAATTAAAATTAATTAATTTTTGAATTAATACACATTTTTGGACCGTCTTAGGCTGGAAATTAAAGTGCCTCGATACTTCAAATTGCTTCTTGATTTTGTGCTTTTAGTAGTGTCAGCCGAGCCAATTTTCACCCTTTGCATGAATCTGTCGAAAATAGTCAAAATTAATCAAAGTTAAGTATAAATTTAAATAAATTCATCATGTTCATATTTTTAACATGATTTAATTATTTTATAATATTTAATTATTTTTCGACAAGAATTTACTTAAATTTGCATGAATTTAAGAAGAATTGGATATGGAAAAGTATATAAATTTTTGTGTTTCCACACCCCCAAACTTAATCCATTGCTCGTCTCGAGTAATGCACAAATTTTGAAAATAATTTCTTGGAAACACCTTTGAAAAATTCCTTTAGAAAATTTTTTTTCTCAAAATTATGGATATAAAATACTTACGCTCAAAAACAAGAAAATTGTTAAAATTAAATTCAACAACTTATTATAATAGCAAAATTTAGACTAAATGCTTTTGTAACAAAGACATGTTAACCCTTACCAATTTGATTTTTATTCCTTTATTCAAGACTAAGCTGCAATCATTAAGCTTAACTTATGTCTTCATATGTTGATCGTAGCAATTTCTCTCCACTAATGTAGGTAGCATGAGGACTTTGAATCAATAGGTCTTTATCAAGGTTGTAACGTGGCTAGGCTAGGGGTAGGCGAAAGATGGATAAATTTGGTTTAAAAACCCTAGACTCAGCCTCAATCGAACCTTTGGAGTTTTTACCTTCGATGCACCATCTTGACTTTCATATGCTCTTTTGTACATCTCTTTCAAATACATGTGCTCTCTTTTTTTTATTAACACGAGCACTTACTTTATGTACTGCAATTCTCGAGCAATTGATACTTCTTTTCAACTCCTCCAAACTTATTTTCGAAGTACATCTTGAATATTATTGAGTCTAGTGTTTGGGACAATTTTAAGATCATTAAGCGAAAAGTAATGGCTAATTATTGTAAGGGTCGAAAAATTATTAGGCCATATAGTCTCAAAGTTGGGTTTCAAAGGATAAAATTTTACCATGGTGGGCTTGAAAGGCTCAAACGGTCCAAACAATAGCTGCCTAAATCATTTCCAACGTTCCATGCTCCCTAAGATTTCGCCTCAAGAAACTACTAAGTCAATTCTAAATACTTAAACTTTCATGCATACCTAACTCTCCTAAAGACTAAAAATTTTATGGTACAAATTGGCATGCTTTTATTAAAAATACATTCATGTAATTATTAAGCTAATCATAATAATTTATTGAAATAATAGAACTTTATTCATACTCAAATTGAGCATACTTAACAAAATTCAAATTTTTGAACAAAATATCCTAATCATAATTAAAAGAAAAATTTTATTCTGAGTGGAAATAATTCAAGTTTTTGGTCCCCCCAACTTAAAATGAACAATGTCCTCATTGTTTAAAGTGAATAGATACTATACACCAGGTAGGATTTTAGAAAAGAGGAGGTGAGTCAATTTGACTGCTAAAGTATCAAGCTCTTTCTAAATCCAATCCTAGACATGTATATATCTATTGCCACACTTTATACTTTATGACTTCACATTTTATTAGTGATTTTCCTCTCTTGTTTTATTATGCAAAAAAAGAAAAAAAGATTCCTAATTAAACTTAATCCCAAAATGACCTAAGAACAAAAATAAAGTCAAGATCCCCCCTTTATTTATTTGCAGACCCTTCCGAATTTGACTCATCTTTTGCTCAATCATTATTGCCTTTGCATGAATTGCTTCACTCATTCTTTGACAATGGACTCCATGGTTCAAATATGAAATCTGGAAACTCAAGCACAAAAATAAACGGGTCATTGTATATTTTCTTAAAAGCACTTCTCATCGAGTCAGCCCTTATTTTTTAGTATCTCCAGTAGGCTTGTTGCTGCCATTGCATATGTTGCATTAAGTCCATCAATTTTGACAGCTCATCTCGAAGGTCTGGGCTAGGCAGTTGAGCTCTAAACATTGAAGTTTCATGTCGAGTTCACTTACGGGTGCCGCGGATTCTACCTTATCAGGGACTTCAAATGATTGCATCGTGGGATTTTTTTCTTCATCGGGGTCCTCCGGTTCCTCACTTACATCAACTCGTTGCTGTAGGACTGAGTCTCCAGCTACACGATAAAGGTCCCAATACGTGATTGTGCATTGGCTATACCGTGTCTTCCTTACATTCGCAAGAATTTCAGCTTTCAAGCATAAAATTGTTATTGCAAAGGGGAAGTGAGCAGGGCCAGAGCGTTTAACGGCACAATTCCGTATCTCCCCCAAGATGATCGTCCCCACATCAATGGTCTTACCAGTTAGGATCGAGTACAATAAGACCATTCGCTCTAATGAGATCGTAGTCCCATGTGAGCTGGGCATAAGGCTGAATCGGATGAAATAAAACCATACTTTTGCAAGTGGTGTCAAATATTCTCTTCGACAAGTGTGGATTCCTTGTTTTGACACAGTCCATGTAGAACCCTGAACTGTCAGTTCCTCAAGAATTTCTTGCAAATTTCTAGGCTTGATATTGCTCATCAATCTGGAATATTCATCGTTTTCGAAATCTGGTAATTCAAAGAACTCATTAATAGCATTTGAATTTATCGGTACCTTGATTCCGCGGACTGGAACTTTTGTCATCTCGCTTGAAGTTAAATTCGCATAAAACTCACGAACTAGCTCCTCATCCACACTAGGTCTCTTTTCACAAAACAGCTCCCAATTGAGGGTTTCAGCAACTTGACGAATACGTGCCATAAAGTCTCAGTAGTTGCTCTCCTTTAATGTAAAGCCTTTTTCTGGATGCATCTGTTGATTTTTGAAGATACTTTCGTATCTCACTTTGGCTTCTTCCCAGTGGAATTTGTTTTGTGTTTCATCAATTTGAGCGGTAGCACGAGTTCTCTTGCGAGGCATGATTAACCTGAACAAAAGATGGAAAATTTATTTTCTCAAAAATTTAATTAAATAAAAATTATTAATGATTCAATAAATTGAAAAATTAAATAATTAAATAAAATTAAAATTTAAGAGAAAACTAGGTCTTACCACCTTTTTTTGTAAAAATATAAGAACTCTAGAAAATAATAATAACAATGAAGGAAAAGATGGCAATTTAAAAAGGTTGGGAGGGTTTTGGCTAGGGGTAATGGTGTGGGTATGTGCTGCACAAGCAGCTAGGGCGTGTGAGCGTGGTGCGTTTGGGAGCAGTGATGCGCAGCAGGGCTGGAGGCAATCAGCAACACGGGCGTTCAGCAGCAGGTAGGATTTGGGCGCACACGGGATAGTGCGGAGGGTAGATATCGCGCGCGGGGTGAAGGCCTGGCGCGAGCTGAGGTTGGGGTAGCTCGAGGCAATGTGCGCGTTGTGTGCGCGGGATGTGCGTCCGATGGAGCTGGGCATGTGCTGGCTGACTGCTTGGTGCTGATGTTTCTAGGGGCATCGACACTTTGGTGTTTTGTGTTTTAAGTGTTAGATGAATGGGAAGATGGGTGGTATTTATAGAGGGAGAAATAGGAATTAGAATAGAATTCTTAAAACAATTTAATTAATAAAAATTCTAAGTTCTAATCCTATATAAAAATAACAACAATTAATAATTAGATATATGCATATTAAATTATTAATTGATGTTTAATTTATTTTAAAATAAAATTAATCCTAATTTTATACTAAATTGATAAAGATTAATATATAAATTATAATAGATATAATTATATATTAAATATTATCATCTTATTATTTTTATTAAAAATTTATCGAATAAAATCCTAAAAATGATAATAATTAATATATATTATAAAGGGTATAATTATATATTAATAATTATCATTTTTTTAACTAAAAATATTTATTCTAGAAGCTTTTTGAAAATATTTACAAAAAGAGGCATCTAGTTTTTATTATTTACGAAACGAGCAACCAAAATTTAAAAATACTTCAATTAAGTCCCTAGACTTAATGAAAATTTGAAATTGAGTCGCAATTTAGAACTTGGGTCAAAATTGACCTTTTTATTTGAAAAATCAAAAGTTGAGATTTCCATTTAGAGAATAATTTTTAGGAAAATTACGTTAAAATCAATTCTCAGGAAAGATTGGAGGGGTCACAAGCTGTCTTGCTTAAGTTCGAATCTCCTAGACAGAATTTATTTAAACATACTAGTCCCGAAAATATACCCTAAATCATTTATTAAAATGGAAAGTAAGAAAATTTTAAACATCCGATAAAATGAACAAAATTTCATTCCGTTCAATCTTATCTCCCCAATATTGTTTCAAGCGCTGAGCGTTAACTCGAAAATTACCTCCCTTACCTTGGAGCTCGACAACTCCATATGGATAGACATGATAAATCGTAAAAGGACCGGACCAACGTGATTTTAGCTTACCTGGGAAGAATTTTAGTCTGGAATTAAATAACAGAACTTGCTGACCTGCTTCAAATTCTCGAACTCGAATGTGCTTGTCATGTCATTTCTTCAGTCTCTCCTTGAGTAATTTGGCATTTTTGTAGGAGAACAGCCAGAATTCCTCTAGCTCATTGAGTTAGAGCATCCGTTTCTCTTTAGCGAGCTTAGGATCCAAGTTGAGTTGTCAAAGAGCCCAATAAGCCTTGTGCTCTAACTCTAAGGGTAGATGACATGCTTTCCCAAAGACCAACCTGTAGGGTGACATCCCTAAAGGTGTCTTGTATGTTGTTCTGTAAGCCCATAAAGCATCATCCAACCTTTTGGACCAATCTCGTCGGTTTGGGCATACTACCTTCTCAAGTATGCCTTTGATTTCCTTATTTGCCAGTTCAGCTTGCCCATTCGTCTGTAGATGGTAAGCTGTTGCAACCTTGTGTTTCACTCCGTGCTTGTCTAATAACCATCTTAACCACTTGTTCACAAAATGAGACCCTTCATCACTAATGATAGCTTTTGGGTTCCAAACCTTGTGAGCATGTGTTTCTGTAAGAACTTAATTACAACCATAGCATCATTTGTCGGATAAGCTTCAGCCTCGACCCATTTGGACATGTAGTCTACTGCTACCAATATATACTTGTGACCAAAAGACGGAGGGAAAGGAGCAAGAAAGTCAATACCCCATACATCGAACAATTCTACCTCAATGATGTTTGTTCGAGGCATCTCATTTCTGTTGGTGACATTTCCAACCCCTTGACATCGGTCACAACTCTTCACATACGCGTATGCATCCTTGAATAGTGTTGGCCAAAAGAATCTAGCTTACAATACTTTGGCCGCCGTACGAGTACCTCCGAAGTGTCCCCCACTCGGAGCTGAGTGACAATGGTATAAAATCTTTTGTACTTCATCTTCTGCTACACATCTCCTGATCATCTGATCTGCACACCTTTTAAACAAATATGGCTCTTCCCAGAAATAATACTTTACATCGTGAAGAAACTTTCTCTTTTGTTGATAAGTCTTATCAATTGGCATCAAACCACAAGCTAAATAATTAGCAATATTAGCAAACCAAGGCGTACTATGGACATGACTTACCTTCAGTATTTGTTCATCTGGAAACGTTTCTTGAATTGGTATAATAGGAGAATTCCCTTCTTGAGGCTCCAATCTGGACAAGTGATCTGATACTTGGTTTTCTACTCCCTTTCGATCTTGAATTTCTAGATTGAACTCTTGAAGTAGAAGCACCCACTGGATTAGTCTCGGCTTAGCATCTTTCTTGGCAAGTAAGTACTTGATTGCCGAGTGGTCCGTATAAATAGTTACTTTGGTACCTACAAGATAAGATCGAAACTTGTCACAAGCAAATACAATAGCAAGTAACTCTTTTTCTGTTACCATATAGTTCAGTTGAGCTCCTGTAAGAGTCTGGCTTGCATAGTAGATGTGATGAAAAACTTTGTTCCTTCGTTGGCCCATGACAGCTCCTATCGCAAAATTGCTTGCATCACACATTAATTCAAATGGTAGATCCCAGTCTGGTGTGACAATTATAGGTGCCGTAATTAATCGACTCTTCAAATCCTTGAAAGCCTTTAAGCATTCATCATCAAACTTGAACGTCGTGTCCTTCTCCAATAATTTGCATAAGGGTTTGGCAATTTTGGAGAAGTCATTGATAAATCTTCGATAAAACCCGGCGTGACCCAAGAAGCTCTTAACACCCTTTACAGATGTTGGAGGTGGGAGTTTCTCGATAACATCTATCTTTTCTTTATCTACCTCGATTCCATGTCTCGTTACCCGATGCCCTAGAACAATTCCTTCTCGTACCATGAAATGGCACTTTTCCCAGTTAAGTACTAGGTTTGTTTCTTCGCATCGTCTTAGTACCTTAGCTAGATTTGCTAAGCAATCATCGTACATATCTCCGAACACTGAAAAGTTATCCATAAAAACTTCCAAGTACTTTTCAACCATGTCAGTAAAAATAGACATCATACATCTTTGAAATGTAGCAGGTGCATTACATAAACCAAATGGCATACGTCAAAATGCAAATGTACCATACGGGCAGGTGAACGTTGTCTTGTGCTGATCTTCTGGTGCTATTGTGATCTAATTATACCCCAAGTATCCATCGAGAAAACAGTAATAGTCTCGTCCAGCGAGTCTATCCAGCATCTGGTCCAAGAATGGCAAAGGAAAGTGATCTTTCCTAGTCACATTGTTCAGCTTCTGGTAATCGATGCAAATCCTCCATCTCGTAACTGTTCTAGTTGGTATCAACTCGTTATTCTCATTTTCTATGACTGTGATACCTCCCTTCTTTAGCACGCACTGGACCTGACTTACCCACGAACTATCTGAGATGGGATAAATGATACAAGCATCTAACCACTTGATAATCTCCTTTTTCACCACGTCTTTCATGATGGGGTTCAGTCTTCGTTGTCCACCAATCGTCCCTTTTTCGCCATCTTCTAGGATAATTTTGTGTATGCATACAGATGGACTAATACCGCAGATATCGGCTATGGTCCATCCGATAGCCTTCTTGAATTGTTTCAACACCAAGATGAGTTTCTCTTCTTACTCAGTAGTTAATTCTGTTGAAACAATCACAAGCAAAGTAGAAGTGTTACCTAAATAAACATATTTCAAATGTGAGGGAAGTACCTTCAGTTCTAATTTAGGTGGCTCCTCGATTGACGCTTTTGGTTGGGCATAATCCCTTTTCTCTAACTCCAAAGATTCAAAGCGGGATTGCGGATTAAATCCCCTTTGATTAGCTTCTAACAAAGCTAAGTATTCATCCTCCTCTTCATCATTTGGAGGATCTGATGTTAAAATTTGTTCCAACGGATCCTCGGCATAGTTGAGCTCTTTTTCCACTATTAAATCCTCTAAATTGGATACTGCATAACAATTATCAATTGTGTCAGGAAATCGCATAGACTTAAAAACATTAAATGTTACTTGATTATCCTAAACACGCATCGTAAGCTCGCCCTTCTGCACATCTATAAGGGTCCTTCCGGTTGCTAAGAACGGTCTTTCTAGGGTAATCGGCACTTCTTTGTCTGCTTCAAAGTCTAGGATAACAAAACCAGCAGGGAAGATAAATTTTTCTAGACGTACCAATACGTCCTCGATTTTTCTTTCTGGATGTGCTAAGGATCGATCTGCTAGTTGAAGTGTAACCGTAGTAGGTCTAACTTCACCTATCCCCAACTTTCTAAATATTGACATAGGCATCAAGTTAATACTCGCACCTAATTCACATAATGCCTTACCACAATATGTTGCTCCAATGTTGCAAGGGATGGTAAAACATCCAGGATCCTTCAGCTTTGGGGGTAGTTTATCTTGAAGATATGCGCTGCATTCCTTCGTCAGAGCTACAGTCTCAAATTCTCCAAGTTTTCATTTTTTGGACAGGATATCCTTCATAAACTTGACGTAGTTCAGCATTTGTTCAAGTGCTTCAACCAACGGGATGTTGATATGAAGTTGCTTGAGTACGTCTAGGAATTTCTTGAATTGGATTTCCTACTTCTGCTTCTGAAGTCTTTGAGGGTAGGGTGATGGAGGTTTCTTTACTGGAATTGGTTGATTCGTTTTCTGTGGCAATTCTGCATCTTACGGAGTTGTTAATTTATCAGAATTAGCTGGTTTTGGAATTACCTTGTCGAGTTTTGTAGATTCTTGTACAACTGGAATTTTAACACTCGGTTGAACTTCCTCTGAGTCTTGAGCATCAACTGGCTCCTTTTCAGCTTCGATAGTGTTGGGCTCTACTGTCTTTCCGCTCCTCAATGTCAACGCTTTACAATGTTCCTTCCCCAAATTTCTTGGATTCTTCGCTTTACAATGTTCCTTCCCCAAATTTCTTAGATTCTTCATGTCCCTAGGTAAAACACCTTGTGGTCAGTTCCTGAGTTCAGTAGCAAGCTGGCCCACTTGATTCTCCAAATTCCTTAGAGTGGCGTCGTTTTTCGCCATGTATGCCTTCAATAAATTCTCTAAGCTATTGGATGATTCAGCCTAAGCTGGTTTCTGAACTTGTTGGGAAAAACTAGGCGGCTGAGTCAGTCTAGGTTGAGCGTAGTTGTTACTAGTTCCAGCCCCTTGGTTACTCTAGGAAAAATTCGGATGGTTTTGCCACGATAGGTTGTAGAAGTTGGATTGCATTCCTTGCCTTCCTTGATTTTGGTTCTGGTTACTCATGTAATATATGGATTCGAGGTTTGATGGACATTCTTCAAACATATGTCCTTCCCCACAATAAACACAAGCTACACTCTCAAATTGATGCGGTGGTTGGACTGCAAAACTGTTAGACCCATTAGCGGTAAGATTCTTAAGTATTGAGGATATCGAAGATACCTGAGATGCAAGTGAAGTTAGAGCGTCCACTTCATGTATTCTAGCGACTCGTCTTCCTGACGCGGCTCGATTGGTCATCCATTGATAATTGTTACTGGCGATCCTTTCGATGATTTCGTAAGCCTTATTATAAGACTTAGACAGGAGAGCACCGTTAGCAGAAACGTCCACTACCATCCTTGTGTGAGCATTGAGACCATTATAAAATGTCTCAAGTTGGATGCAATGTGGGATTCCATGGTGAGGGCATTTTCGTAGTAGTTCTTTGTATCATTCCCATGCCTCATACAAGGACTCATCATCCATTTGTTGGAAGGCAGTGATCTCGTTCCTCAATTTAGCGTTCTTTTTCATGAGGAATCTTTTGGCTAACTCTTGTCATGTAGAAATTGAGTTTGGTGGCAATAAATTCAACCGGGCTCGAGCTTTATCCCTTAGTGAGTATGGGAACAACTTCAAGCGTAATGCACCTTCAGTAACTCCAGCTAATTTGAAAGAGTCGCTCACCTCCATAAATAGTCTTAAATGAAGATGAGGATCTTCGGTAGGCATTCCACTGAATTGGCCCACTGTTTGAAGCATCTAGAACATGACTGGCTTCAGCTCGAATTGTTGTGCCTCGATTTCGGGTCTCCTAATGCCCGGATTAAGATCGTTAAATACTGGTACAACATATTATCTTAAGGCTCTATCCCTATCGTCAGCAATAAGGATAGGATTTTGAGCAAGGTTTGCTCCATTTCCTTGATTCATATTCTCAAAATTCATTCCTTCAGTCCTTGTCTGGTTCGCTTGTCTTCTTCACTGTCGAAAGGTTCGTTCTATCTCAGGGTCTACAGGGAGTAAGTCAATAATCTGGTCAATACTCATAAACACCTGAAATTATCAAAGAAAAATTAATTAAGTTAAAAATTAAACAGGAAAATAAACCAAAATGTAAAACTAACAAATTCACAAATAATGACTTTCGAAAACAATCCCCGGCAACGGCGCCAAAAACTTGGAACGACCGAAAAATGTCCAAGTGTACACAATCACAACAAGTAATAAAGTAACAAGTAAATGTCAAGTTATCGTACCCATAGGGACTGTAAAAAGAATTATTTATGAAATTAATTGTAAAGCACTTTGGTGAAGTAAAAATAATTTGGTTTTAGAAGATGGTCAGGAACTATTTAAAAACTAAGTAAATGATTTAAATAAAACAAAAGAGTTTTACTGCACGATTTCAAATAAGATTTAATCAATGTAACATACTTGTGTTGAATTAATTATATTTCTTGAACTCAGAATTACTAAACTCATGTTTCCACTATTACGAATAAATTCACAGCAACCCGAAAATTTGCTAACTTATGAACAAATTCACATACAAAAATCCATTCATATCTTGACATATCCCTAAGTCAATTCAACTGACTAAACAGATTCTAGCAAGCAAACATGTTATTGCATATACATACTCATAAAATTAAACCAATCTCTTGCATATCCCTATGTCAATTCAAATGATTAATTAAATCTAATAAGCATATAAAAGACTTCGTGAAGTAACAAGATATCCCTACCTTGAAATAATTTAATCACAATAATCTTGCAAGTTATGCAAGGCAATAATATCGCCAGATACATTGCTAATTTAACCTTCAGCTACCTTAGAAGAATAAACATGCACTGATTAAGTACTGTGTCAACTAATTACAATTGCAATCCGTTTAAATAATTAATTCATTAGTTACCTCACATTCGTAACGCAAGAATAACTTAGGCATGGTTTTACTTAATCAAACATCTTACCGAGGCTTATAACAGCATAAACATCATTTTAACAATTCAAGCAGATAGAATATAATCAACCCAACACAAACATAATTTAAGCTGAATTGATTAAAATAACCATTTCAATAACATAAATATTCATAAACATGTTCGTCAAAGCAACAACAAAAATTAAAGAGTTAGGGAACAAGAGGCAGATCTGGTGTTTCTCCGTGGCTTGACTAATTGCTCCGTTCTTCGTTATTCGTTGGCCTTGTCTATCAAGGTGGCTTATGAACATCTAATTGCTGCTCCAAAATGGCTGATGGAAGCCTCTTTTCCAAGATAAGAAATCGACACTTGAACAAGAGGGAATGGAATGGAAAAAATGAGAGAAAAGTGAGAGAGGGAATGAGAGAATGTTGTGAAGTGAGGGATGCTTTGAATGATCAGCAAGGGGTGGCTTTTATAGTTTATTGTGGCTGCTAAAAATAGCAAATTCCAGCAGTCAAAGAGCCCTCCCTTGGCCAGCCACACACATGGCAAAGTTGAGAGTTTCAACTTTGCTATTTTAAGCTTGGGGCAAATCTACAAAGCCATAATTTAAGGTGGGGTTTGAATGCAATTTAGAAGTCTTTTGAAGGTCTTTGTGCAAGCATATATAATCAGCTAAAATGCTGATTTATGTCAGCATATGGACGGTTCTGGGCTGCCCATTTAGTGGCTGGTTCGGTTCACCTAATTTGGCTCGACCAGTGCGGTTCACCTGGACCCTTTCTCCATAATTAATTAAAAATAATTTATTTAGCCCAAATTAAATGGGGAATAAATTAAAACTAATTAATTTATGAATTAATACACATTTCTTAACCATCTTAGGCTAGAAATTAAAGTGCCTCGATACTTTAAATTGCTTCTCGATTTTGTGCTTTCAACAGTGTTAGCCGAGCCAATTTCCACCCTTTGCGCGAATCTGTCGAAAATAGTCAAAATTAATCAAAGTTAAGTATAAATTTAAATAAATTCACCATGTTCATATTTTTAACATCATTTAATTATTTTATAATATTTAATTATTTTTCGACAAGAATTTACCCGAATTTGCATGAATTTAAGAAGAATTGGATATGGAAAAGTATATAAATTTTTGTGTTTTCAGAGGTCGACAATATGGTAGTCCTTTTAATTTAATCCCAACCTTCCTTAAATATTTGGTCAATAAAGTTAATCGGGTGTTACATCTTTAATTTCTCAAATTACATTTTTTTCAATTCTATTCAATTTAATCCTATATTTCAATAATCTATTAAATTCACACCAATATGATTCGATCAATCATAACCAATTATCAATTCATTAATTATCTCAAATTGCAATTCATCATATTGAAATTATCAATTAATTGATCGTTTTCGTATGTTTTAGTTCTGTAATGACCCAAAATTCTTATTTTTGTTATTGTCAAAATGTGAGACAACTGTGTATCTGCTTCAGTGATTAAGTGTTCTGGGTGTGTGTGTGAGGTCTTGGGTTCAAGTCCTAGCTTTGGCAAATTTTAATATGTTTCTGACTTAACCCCTATTTCTGGCTAGTAGGCTTTTAATTAAAAGTTTGTAAGTACTTAACAAGATGGGTCTGCTGGTCTGGTGGTTAAGTGGAGTGTTAATCTATGGAAGGTTTTGTGTTCGAATCCCTGCGTAGGCAATATTTTTGTTCGGCTATAAGAGAGAGAGTTTGAGTTGTGTTAGACGTCTGAGTAGTGGAGAGTTTGGTGGAGAGAATTTGGAGGAGTTGGGATAGGGAGAGTTATCAGGATTTTCATTTAAAGGTTCTTTTTGAAAAAAAAGAGGGATTTTGATCTCTATTCTCTCTCTGTGTCGAATTTTCCATCTCACTCTCCCTATCTTCTTTTTGATTTCTTGTTCAAGTCACCTCCGTTGTACAATGTTTATTTTCATTTGATCAGTAAGTTGCATATTGCTAGATTCTTAATGTCCTTTTTGATAAATAGTAATTTAGGGGTTTTTGTTTTGTGTTTAGGGGATAATCAAGGGGCTAAAGTTTCTCCATCGTCATTGTAGTGTGTGAAATTTCTATTTCTCAATCGAATGTAAGGTTTTGATAGATTATCAATGGCCGGTCTAGTTATATTTTTTATTGAAAGATGATTTATGTAACTGAATTGGGAAATATTGGTCAACTATAGGTGCTGGATATCTCAGAAGTGTTTTAGCATCGATCGGTATTAGGTGTGTACCCGAAAATGCAGAAAAATAGGTTTTAGGGAAAGTCGAAAACCCTACTATCGACTCCACACGGGCGTGTAATCCACGAGGCCAGGCTATGTGATGGCCAGGTAGGCCGTGTGCGACATAGGGCTAGACTAATTTGGGCTGTGTGATCCACACGACCAAAGCCAATTTTGGCCGTATGGGCCACACGGGCGTGTGGGCCCACACATGCAAGCCACATGGACGTGTGAGCCCATTTATTTGAAATGATTCCTAGGGTTGCACGGGTCACCCAAGTCGACTGTGAACGTATTGTAGGGTCGGTAAGTATTACCTAGACCCCTAAATGTATGATCTGAGTGTATGTAATGCATGATAAATTATGCATGATTACTAATATATACATGTATACGTATGACTGATGGTTGCATAAAGCATGACATATTGTATGTTTGCATTGCATTGGGTTGGTTTGAGATGATGATATTTGGAGGAAGTGTACTGAAAGGCTTTAAGTCTATTATTTGGCAGCTCAACTGCAATATACTGAATATGTGCCGCATTCAGTACTACTTGGAGTGTAGGGATGGGTGGATGTTTTAAACCCCAAATGGAGTGTAGGGATGGATGGAGATGGTGTGTAGAGGTTGGTTGGGTAGGACTCTATTACTGATTAATGTTTATCTGGTACTGTTATTGTGATGGGCTTAGGCCCTAATGCATATTTGATAATGAAACTGAAATAGGCTAAGGCCCGAACTGCTACTGAAACTGAAATGGGCTTAGGCCCAGACTGCATTTCACTATTTGTTGTTTTACTGTATGCATGTTTTCTATCGGGATTACACACTGAGTTTACATAAACTCACCCCTTTTTATTTTATCTGTACAGGTAATCTCCCGACTTAGACGGTTCGGTGCAGTAGAGGACTCGACGGTGACCACATGGTTTTTGAATTCTTTTAATTTCAGTTATGTTATTTGTTTCCTATTTATCTTCTGGGTTATTTTTTATGTAAATTGGACTTTTGGACTGATTGCTTTCGTTTTGCATCTTTCACTGTTTTCATGAACTTTTGAACTGCCATGAAAACTCCTTTTTACAATACACTACGCTTTCTTAAACACGAACGATTTTCTTTAAATAACACGCTTTAAAAAGCTTCCGCTACAGAATACGCTTTTAAACGAATCAAATTAACGAGGAAATGAGTTTTGAAGTTTACGAGAGATAAATATAAGATAATAATCGGAGACGATTTTTACTCGATAAGTTCGATTTCAAATTCCATTCCATGTGACCTCGCAGATTCAGCAATAATGTCTAGGCCGAGTTTGGGGTGTTACAAGTTCATACATCACCTTTTGTACCAAATTGTGAACAATTCAAACTACTACCAAACAAATAGAAATTCACAAATAAAATGTAAAACAACTTAAATAAAATCATACTATGTGCACTTACCTCATTAAATCAGCAAACAAGCAACTCTCTAAGGACTAATTGACAAATTTTACCATTTCCCCGATTATCTTTAATTTGGTCCAATTTCTGATCTATTGAATAATTTAGTTCAATTTATCAATTCCAAACATCTTATATCATCCTATTATAAGCCTATATCAATTTAATTTTATTATTTGAATGCCCCTAAACTTTTACATTTTATTCAATTTAGTCTTCAAAATCGAAATTGTTATAACTTTCAAATTTGGATCTTGATTTCAAAATTGATCTCAATTACATCCTTCTATAGCTCTATACTATCAATAATTGCAGAAATCCAATATCAATTTCAAAATATTTACACTTTAGTCCCTATGTTCAAAATTAACACTTTTCACTTTACAAATTAGTCCAAGATAATTTATAAGCCTACAAATCTACCATTTAACATAAAAAAATCAATGGAAACATTCCAAAAATTTAACAATTTTACGATTTAGTACCCGAATCAGCTAGATTAAGCTACAACGATCTCAAAAACATAAAATTCACGAAAAATGAGTGTCAAATTACTCACCTTGCACTAGCCGAAAGTTGAAAGCTTTCTAACAAATGCTTCTCTTCTTGTTTTAGTGTAGACAATGCAGATAGAAAGAAAATAAAAATGTTGGCTTTCTTTTCCTTTATTTGTTTAATATTAATCAATTAATCCTTAACGATGCGTTTGGTTCAGTGGAATGGAATAAGGCTATAACGAAATAGCCTTTTTGTAGGAATGAAATAGGGTTGTAATGGAATTGAATAGGCATAACAGTGGTTTGGTTGGATGGAATGGAATGAGTATTGTAATAGAATTATGCGTTTGGTTGAGAGGAATAGATATGTAATAGCAAAAAAATTGAAAAACTCGAATGATGAAAATGCCCTTTAATATTTAAATGTATTTTTCACATAAATTTAATATTAAATAATATTTTCAATTAGAAGAATAATATTTAAATATAAAATATTTTATCTTATATTTTTTGAAATTTGGAAATAATATTTTATATTAAATTATGTTAAAAGATTTTTCTTTTTTTTTCTCCATCTTCATATTCGTTGGTCCCTTCTCTCTCCCAAAATTCATTTTCATCTTCCTCCCCAACTTTTTTCCAGAATCTAGTAGACCGTCGTCATTGCTGCTACATTCCGCCATTGTTAACCACCAACATGAATTTACCCAAATTTTACCAAGAGCTTTTCTTGATCTCCTCTGTCATATTTTCCATTTTGGTTTTCCTAAACCCCCCGAGGGAACCCAAGACTTGTCTATAGAAATTGATGCAACAATGTCGACTGACGAGTTTTAAATCCCAAAGTCAAGGTTTCTTTGACCAGGTTAACCAACAAAATTTAGCATATAATTTACAATTGAATTTGAGCATTACGATGCCATGTTTATCGAAAAACATAATTACAAGTCATTTTTAATATTCTACTCAAAACAAGTTCCAACAAGCCTGCCTTACCATTAAACAACAATGTATAAATAATCTGATAGTTTGATTTGAGAATATTGGGAATCGACCCGATTAAGCAACAAGTAAAAAAATAGCGGAATAAATTGAGAAATTGAATACACAAATTTAACGTGTAAAAACTCCTCCAAAGAGGATAAAAAACCACGGGAAAAGATAATTTTACTATAATGGCAAAAGAACGATGAGTACAAAAGATGGAGATAAAAACTAAACCTCGAAAACCTAAAAACAAAAAACCCTCAAAACGTAAACACAAAATTCTCTAAATGTGCTATGAGTTCTAATCTCTAATAGGTGTATTTTCTAAGGTTGTAAAAGAGCCTATTTATAGGCTAAATTCATAGGTCAAATAATAATAAAATAATCTAGACTAATCAGTGTTTTATTGAAATAAAGAAACAAAGTTTAACTAAAAGATTATTTCTCAAATTTGACTGAAATAGGAGTCATACTCAACAAATCTCCACCTTGACTTATTTTTCCACAATGCTATCTTTGCCAAAGCTCGCTACAAGCCTATCTTGAACTATGTAGGGAATTAATAGAGTCAAATCTGTGCTTAGAAACTGGAAGACATCTAGCCTTCGACTTGTACACTGTCAAACCAAAGTTAACCCGGGTTTGAGTTTCACGAACACAGTGCCCTAACTTTTCAAAACCTGCATCTAAAAGAGAACCTCTCTTCAATGAAATAGTCATACATTTTTCCCTCCTATGACCAAGTTGCCTCCACTCCAAACGAGTGGACTTCGACTACGTAACGGATGAGGGACGTCCGATTTCACCGATCACTGTAGAACCTTCCAGAATATAAAGGCTGTCGGTTCTTTTACCTTTTAACAAAATAAGAGCTCCACGAGATACTTTAATGCCGTTCGAATCAATGTTGATTCTGCATCTGTTCAAGTCTAAAATACTCGAGGAGATAAGGAACTTTCGTAAATCAGGTACATACCTGACATTTGAGAGTGTCCTAATTGTCCCATTGTGTATCCTAATTTGAACAGTACCAATACCAATTACCTTACTAGATGAATCGTTTCCCATACGCACAACTCCACATTCAACCGAACTGTATATGGAGAACCATTCTCTATTGGGACACATGTGGAAAGAACATCCCGAATCTAGGATCCACTCAGACGTAAGCTTGGAGTTATCACTCGTTGACACTAACAAGAAATCATTATTGCTTTCATCGACCAAATTAGCACCAACTACATCTTTCTCGTTACTCTCAGCAGCTCTTTTATTTTGCAGTTTATAACAATCTACTTTGATGTGACCTAACTTTTTACAATAACGACACCTTTTGTCTCGTTTCTTTAATGCTACCAAAATGAAAGCTTGCTTATCCGCCTTGCTATCCAAACCAAACTCAATTTCGAGTTTGTCTCTACTCAACAAATGACCCTTCACATCTTCAAACAAGAGTTTGTCTCTGCCATAAATCAGGATCTCCTTGGAAAACTTGTATGAAGGGGGTAAAAAGCACAATAATAGCATAACCTGATCTTCATCGTCAATATGAACCTTAACATTCTTTAAATCATTTAAAAGAGTAATGAATTGACTGATGTGATCTCTAAGAAGCTCACCTTCGTTCATGCGAAATGTAAATAGATGTTGTTTCAACACAACGATTAGCTAGAGACTTAGTCGCATAAAGAGTTTCTAACCTTTTCTATAAGGCGGATTAGGTTTTCTTCATCAATACCTCCTGCAATACCGTATTCATGAGGCACAACTGGATTGCAAACAATGTCTTTTCATCAAGCTCTTCCCATTCTGTTTGATTTAGATTCTCAGGCTTTTTCCCTATAATAACCTTTTTCAAGCCGGTTTGAACTAGAATTGCTATCATCTGAACTTGCCACTGATTAAAATTTGTCTCACCATCGAACGTCTCAATTTCAAACCTTGTTGCTACCATCTCGGAATGGGTTGATCTATGAAAATTGAACTAGCTCTGATACCACTTGTTGGGAATCGACCCGATTAAGTAACAAGTAAAAAAACCCTTCCAAAGAGGATAAAAACCACAGACAAAGGTAATTTTACTATAATGGCAAAAGAACAAAGAGTACAAAAGATGGAGATAAAAACTAAACTCTGAAAACCCAAAAACAAATAACCCTCAAAACATAAACACAAAATTCTCTACAGTGTTATGAGTTCTAATCTCTAATGGGTGTATTTTCTAATGTTGTAAAAGAGTCTATTTATATGCTAAACTCATAGGTCAAATAATAATAAATTAATCTAGACTAATAAAAGTTCGATTGAAATAAATAAACAGAGTTTAACTGAAAGATTATTTCTCAAATTTGACTGAAATAGGAGTCATACTCAACAGAGAATAAAATTAAACAACAAAGAATGCTACACATTTTATTTAGAACATATTAAAAAGGGAAATACATTAATATGTACTACATGTGTAACGCATCAAATCTTAAATATTAATTTTGTATGTTGTGTTGCATATGCTTCAGTGGTTAAGTATCATGAGAAGTGTGTGAAGTCTCGGGTTCAAACCTTGGCTGATGCAAAATTTTATCTTAATTGAATAAAACCCTTGGCTATAGATAGAAGGTTTTTAAATAATTGTGGGGAAAGCAGGTCATAAAATGTCAACTGGTCTTGAGGATAGTGGCGTGTGGAGTGTTCCTTGGTGTCTGAGGTTCGAGGCTGGGCACCTAAAAAAAAGTAATTTATTTTGCTACAAGTGCCGTGAAAGTACCCTAGGTTGACCAAAACTCTAAGGGTAGAAGGGAGTTTAATTTTTGGTGGAGACATTGGAGGAGAGGATAAGGAGGGGATCATGGGATTTGGTGGACGGTTGGAGAGAATTTAGGGAAATTTTGGGGGATATCGGATGTAAGGGGTTGTAGTGTCAAATTTGAATTCTTGAACAGAGAGTTTCGGCTGAGGTTGGAAAGGTAGGAAGAGTCAAGTGTGTGGATTGTGCAGAGGTCCTACCAAACTAAGAGTGCTTTTTTGTCAAAATCGGCATTAGTTTACCCCTTCTTGCCTTAGGTGCTGAAATTGAGTCTCTGTTTTATTTCCCCTCTGCTTCTCGTTTTGGTATTCTCCCTTTTTGCATTTTTTTCTTTCGTTGACTACTTCAATTTTGTTTCTTTCCTTCCCTCTCTTAATCATTCCTCTCTTAGACCGAGCGCTCTTTGCCTCCCTCTATAATCCTTTGCTGAATTCTTGCTAGCTCTCTCTCAATCGGTTCTGAGTCGACACCACTTCCTTTTGTGCTTGTGCCGAATATCCTTGTTCCTTCTCCCTCTTTTCTTGTTCGGCTTCCTTCAAGTTTCCCCCTACATTACTAGCAGAATACCTTCTTTTCTTGTAGCCAAATCCCTCCCTACATTCGATTAAGGTAATTGGGTTTTCATTTTGGGTTGTTAAATTCTTAGCCATAGATGAACCTTGTTGTTGCCGTCATCTTTGTGTAGGTTCACGGTTGTTTTGTTTTCTCTTTCTTTTTATGTGTCATAATAGCTCTCCCTCTAACCTCTTCTTTTCTCTGTTGGTTACAGCAAGGGGTGTGATTGTGCCATCGCGTGCCTCAGTTTTAGGGTGTGCTGTTGTAGACCAATTATTGTTATCCTCCATTCTTAGTTCTACATTTCGGTAGGTCATGCACTTGGTTCAGGTTAATTATGTTTATGGTATTAGTTAACAAGATTAGATTGTAACGCAGATTTTGCCAAGAAACTTGAAATCAACCCTTGTTCCCTTGTTAGTGGGTTAAATCATACTCATTCAAATCAAGGAAAGTATTAATATTAGTTAGATTAAGTGTTAAAAAGAGGGTGTTTAACCCTAATAATGATAAGCAACTAATCGAAGTTCTGATTGTGATAGGTTTGGAATACTCGTGGGCCAATAGCGCATTTTTGCAATCAGGTGTGTAACCACACTGCCATATTTGTAAATTGGCAAAAGTCAAAAAATGTGACCATAGACACTACACGGGCGTACGCTCGCACGTGTGGTATTCTGGACCCAAAAATGTAGGGGTTAGATCGCAGAGGCCACCATGGGCGATCTCATGGGCTTAGGCCGACTTGGGCAATATCGGGCCGAAATGGGCCGTGTAGGCCCCACAGGCCTGTGGGCCCCATACGGGTAAACCACTCGAATGAGTATGAAAATATTGGGCCAGGCGGTGTAGTTCACACGGGCAAGGCCATTTTGGGCTTTGTGGGCCACACGACGTGTGGGCCCAGATGGGCTCGTATAATGGCCTTGGGCCCATTTTCACTGTTTGACTGTTAAGGTTACACGGATCGCTCGAGACGACTGTGGACCTACTGTTGGGTCGGTAAGTATACTTAGACCCTAATATGATGAAATAACTGTTATACCCCTATGAGGTAAAATGGTTGATATTCCCTATGATATGTATGACTGTATTCGAGCATGCCTTTATATATATATATATATATATATTGCATACACGTATGATATTATGCTATGACGCATGACATATTGTATGGGGATAGGTTTATTATTATTGGAGAAAGTGTACTATACTGGCAGCTCTGCTGCAAAAACTGTTTAATGCCACAATCTATGCTATATTTTTAGAATGTAGGGATGGGTGGGTGTCACTGAATTGGGCTAAGGCCCACACTAATACTACTACTGAATTGGGCTAAGACCCACACTGATATTGTTACTAAATGGGCTAAGGCCCTAACTGAAACTGATCTATTACTGATATAGGCTTAGGCCCAGATTGTAATTACCTATTGTATGCTTGACTGTCTATTTGTTAAGGGATTACACAATAAGTTTTCGTAAACTCACCCTACTGTTTAACTGCGTAGGTAATCCCCAGTCTTAGGCGGGTCGGTGCTACGAGGGACTCTAAGATGGTCACACAACTGCATGGACTTTTTATTAATTTTTAATTTATATTTTAATTTGGGTATTTGGTTATGTAATAAGGCCTACTTAATTTTTAACTTTTAATTTGGGATTTGATTCGTATCTGTTAGTAGTAGGACACGGGTTTTCAAAATGACAAAAGCTTTTCAAAACACCACGTTTACACAACATATTTCAAAAAGCTTCCGCAACAAACAACGTTTTAAAAGGTAATTACGATTTAATATGACTAACATTTTGTTAAACAACTTGAATTTTAACATTGAACAAGACAACCTAAATACTAGTTAAGATGACAAAGAGGTTTAAAATAAAGCAATGATATCCTAATTTTTGAAACACACTTTCATGTGACATTACCAGATCCGGCCATAACGTCTAGGCTGAGTTTGGAGTGTTACATTTAGTGGTATCAGAGCTAGGTTGCAAAACTCAGCTGTGGATTTGGGTTTTCTCTAAAAACTTGAAATTCCAAAAAGAACTGTATCAAATGTTTTGAAGGTATTTTGAAATGTTATCTGAATGTGTGGTCTACCGAGTCTCCGGTGCTGATTCTATAAGTCCTCTAAAACTATTATTTATTTAAACTGAAATCCTAAAACTACTATAGCTAGTAGACTGTACTGAAATACTCTGTCTAGGATAACCTAAAACTATAATAAAGACTGCGATCTGCGAAAACAAAACTTTGAATTACTGATAATATTTTTCCATAAAATATCCATTAATAAACACTGGAGCTGTAAAACTGATGCATAAAATTGTTAATACTGATAAAACGAGAATCAATATGAGCACTAGAGATACTCGCGAAAGGGGTATAAGAGGCCGCGGTAGAAGCCATAGAGGTGCTTGGGTTGGGTCTTCATCATCATGCCACATGCCTAACATTTAGGCTAGAGAGGCACCGCCTTCACCTGAGACTGAGACTGGGTCTCATGATCGAGCGGCTCGGGACGACGCACTGTCCCAAGCTATATTGAGAATTCTGGAGATTTTTAGTGGTATTGCTGGTGTTGCCCCTAATGTGGCTGAATATTGGATTGAGGCCACTAAGAGGATCATGGACGACCTCGACTGCACCCCTGAGCAGAAACTGAAAGGTGCAGTGTCACTACTGCGAGATGAAGCCTATCAGTGGTGGCTTACAGTTAAAGAGGGAACTCAGCCTGACCGATTGACTTGGAAATTTTTCAAGGCTACCTTTCAAGGAAAATATGTGGGCTCTAGTTATGTGGATGCCCGGAGGAGAGAGTTTTTTAATTTGAATTAGAGGGATAAATCAGTGGCTGAATATGAGGCAAAATTCTTACGGTTAAGTCGCTACGCGCGAGGCATGGTGGCAACTGAATATAAGCGATGTGTTCGTTTCAAGGACGGCCTCAGAGATGGTCTACGGGTGTTTATAGCTCTACAGAAGGAGTGAAATTTTGCTGTGTTAGTGGATAAGGCGAAGATCGCCGAGGATGTGAAGCGCACTGAGCGCCAGAACTATGAGAAGGACAGAGGTAGGAATAAGAGGGATTCGGAGCCCTCAAGTTAATTTATGACTCTTAAGAAAAAGGCCAGAGTTTATGGGCCAGTCAGAGTTGGGGCCCCTATTGTTGCTACTGGACTGCAGCCCTATGCTGATTGTGGAAGATGTCATTAGAGCAACTGCTGGAAAAGGATTGGTGCATGTATGAGATGTAGACCATTAGAGCACTATATCAGAGATTGTCTACGGAGGCCTGAGCAGATACAAGTTACTGGTATGAGTAATGTACAACCGCTGAGAGGTTGTCAGTAGCCGCCGAGAGGCCGTGGTCAGGCAAAAGGTGGAAATGGTATGGGTCGTGGTCGTGGCAAACCGGGCAGAGGTGCTAGACATTCTGAGGCGAGGCAGCCAGCTCTAGTTTATGCTATATGTTGCCGAGAGGATGGAGACGCCCCAGATGTTATTACGGGTACATTTTTAATTTTCAATGTACTTTATACTGCATTGATAGATGTAGGATCTATCTATTCCTATGTTGCCTGTACTATTACTGAGAACTTGGGGATTCCGGTTGAGAATACTTCGAGTGGAATCACTATATTGAGTCTGTTAGGGCAGTCCGTCAAAGTTAATAAATTGTTTAGAGACGTCCCGTTAGAGGTACAAGGGGCTATCTTTCTGACTGATCTAATGGAACTCCCTTTTGGAGAATTTAATTTGATACTGGGCATAGATTGGTTAGTTAAACACCGAGTGAGCTTGGATTGTGCAACTAAATGGGTAGTATTGAGAATTGAGGAGGACGAGGAGGTAGTGGTAATTAGGGAACGACGAAATTACTTAAGTAATGTAATTTCTGCACTAAGGGCCGAAAAACTGGTTCGTAAGGGTTGTGAGGTGTATCTAGCCTACACCAGTGTTTTAGAATCCGAGGGTTCTTCTGTAAAGGATATCAGAGCAGTCAAATACTTTTCAGATGTTTTTCCCAATGAGCTACCTGGGTTACCTCCAAACCGTGAAGTTGAATTTGGGATAGAGCTCCTGCCTGATACAGCTTCAGTGTCCATCGCCCCTTATAGAATGGCACCGAAGGAGCTTGTGGAGCTTAAAGCTCAGATTCAAGAGTTACTGGATCGAGGGTTCATCTGCCCTAGTGTGTCTCCATGGGGAGCACTTGTTTATTTGTGAAAAAAAAAAGGATGGATCCATGCGTATGTGCATCGTCTACCGACAACTGAATAAATTGACTATTAAGAATAAGTACCCCCTACCAAGGATTGATGATCTATTCGATCAGTTTTGTGGAGCTTTGATTTTCTCTAAGATAAACCTCCTATCGAGGTACCATTAATTGAGGGTCAAAGAAACTGATATGCATAAGACGACGTTTAGGCTTGCTATGTTCATTATGAGTTTTTAATGATACCGTTTGGACTGACGAATACACCAGCAGCTTTTATGGATCTGATGAATCGTGTGTTCCAACCCTATCTGGACCGGTTCGTAGTAGTGTTCATTGATGATATTCTGGTGTATTCTAAGACTGTGAGTGAACATGATGAACATCTCCGAGTTGTTCTGCAGATTCTAAGAGAGAAACAGCTGTACGCCAAATTCAGTAAGTGTAAGTTCTGGTCATGAGAGGTAACATTTCTGGGCCATGTGGTATCTGCTGAAGGGATAAGGGTTGATCCTCGAAAAATTGAAGCTGTTCTGGATTGGAAGCCACCTAAGACGATATCTGAGATTCGTAGTTTTCTGGGACTGGCAGGGTATTATAGACGGTTTATTGAGGGGTTTTCATTGATTGCTACACCTCTGACTAAGCTGTTGCATAAGGAAGTGTCGTTTAAATGGACTGATGTGCAACAAGAGAGTTTTGAGAAACTTAAAAAGGTTCTGATGGAGGCTTCTGTCTTAATATAGCCAGAGTCTGGGAAAGAGTTCACTGTCTACAGCGATGCATCACATGTCTGTCGAAACCATTTTCAAATCGAGTTTTGGAAAATGGGAATCGATTTTAAAAAAATGAAAACGGGAGTCGCCACCAATCTTTTTAGGTGTGATTGGATCACCTTTAAAACATTTTGTTTTAAAATCATTAGTTTTGGTCCACGAAATAAAAGAACGGGTTCGGGAGTCGGTTACGTACAAGGAAGGATTAGCACCCTCGTAACGCCCAAAAATTAGTACCTGATTATCAAATGTCTTTAATGTCGGAAATTTGAAAAAATTTTAAGATGTAATCCTCTTTAAAATACTTTGATTTTGAAAATTTGGGTTCACTTGCATAAAAACAATGACACTAAGTTAACCTTTTGGAAATCCTTATCTCGAAACGACAAATCGCCACATCTAATAAGTTAGGACGCAACGCTTTGAAATTCCAAGACAGTTACTCGTATTTTGAAAATCTTAAAAACTTAGAAGGGTACTTGACTATTCGAAGGTAACGAGAAAAGTTGCAACTCAATAAGTTAAGGCATTACTTTCTCGAAACTTCCAAACACCAAGCATTGCCCTTGTATTTTCTTGAAAACCTTGGGGCTTTACTTTTTAAAATGATGCGTGAGGAATTGTATTGTACTATAAATCATACATAGTAACATATCATTGTAGTGAATAAATAATACATGCATTTTAACAAAATGATAGCAATAATATAAAGATCAGGCATTACACACATACATATAAAATGATACACATAAAGCAAGTAATATGCATACAAAGATATATATATATAGCATGTATCGAGAATGAATAAACAAAATATACAAACATACAAAATAATAATTAAATGATACATGATATAAAAAAGCAATAAATAATGTATGATATACAAATAGAAGAAATATAATGTCATATGCATGTTTACAAAATATAACATATAATTATAATAAAAATAATAATTTAACTCATACATGATACATACAATATAAAACATATAGAAGAACTAAAAAAATAAAGTGATTGATTGCTAACAAAATATACATACAATTAAAAATAAGACATTTCATAACAATTTAAAATAGTATTTAATATATAATATATAATAACAAGAATAAAAGAATAATAATTATAGAAAAATAATATATAATAAATAATAATATATATAATAAAAATAATACTCATAATAAAATAATTTTATAATACATAATATAAAATAAGGTTAAAAATAAAACAAATAATAATATAAAATATATATATATAATAATAATAATAATAATAAATATATAATGGTTAGATTAAAGTTCAAAAAAGTTACAGGGGCAGATTTTAAAAAAATAAAACTAAATTAAGGTCCTAACTAAAACACATATAAAACAAAAGGGACTCATCGGGCAAATCGCCATATTCCCAAAACGGTACCGTTTCCAAAATGTAGTAACTGTTAGGACTAAATTGAAACTAAAATAAAACAATAGGGCCAAATCAAAAATAAAATAAAGCGTAATTATAAACTAAAAAGGATGGAAGGACCGATTGGGTAATTAACCCAATTTCAAAAAAACACACGGATCCTCCCCGGGTAATCGGGTCAACGCGCGGATCCCCTTCCTTAATACGACGTCATTTTAAGCTTATTGACTTAAGCTGAAACGACGTTGTTCTGCTGAGGCTATATAAGCCAAAATATAAAAAAAAAAACAATCATTTAGAAATCCTTTTAAAAAAACCTAAAGAAATCCTCTGAGGCTCTCCTACCCTCTGAGCTCCGGCCCTAGGCCAGTTTGCTCTGTTCATCGGGCTTCCATGCCCAGTCTCACGCGCCGTCGCCGACTCCACCATACACGACGGTTGGGGTTTGAGAAACTTCATTTTTCGGTGCCAATCTAAAGGTAGATTTCTCTCCTCTATTTTGATGTAATACATGCATGCTGCTTATAAGAAAATAAAAGAAAATATAAATGGCAGAGTAAGAACAATCGGTCACCTTTATTTCTCTGTGAAATACTTCTAATATATTATTAAAGATACTCGATGTACAGTACTTTTTGGTATATTATCCTATATCTCCCTCTCCTCCTCTACAAGGGTTAGAAAGGGCTTTTTATAGCCACTAATTTGTTACATAAGGAAAGAAATCTCCGATTTCTTTCTATTTCTTGTCTACTGTATCTTTGACCATTATCTGTTGAGTTTCCTTTTCCATTTTGCAGGTACCCCGACGATCTCGACGTTAACGGTGGTACCAAGGCCAGTGGGGAGGCCTAAGATCGCGGTGCTGGACGGTCGCGAGAGAAACGAATGCATTGATGGCGCGTCAGTGTGCATTGATGGCCTCGATCTGGGGGGTTGAACCGACACTCCCCGAAGCTTCCGTGGCCGCTTGCGAGTCAGAGAGGGCGAGCTAGGGTTAGAAACCCTAGCTGATGATGTTAGGTTTTGGGCCTCCGAGAGTTTGGGTCATTTGGGTCTAGTTTAAGTCTGGGCCTGTTGGGTATTGGGTCTGTGTATTTTGGCTAGCTTAGTTTATCTGGATAGGATGCAAATGGGCTTAGCTGAATTGTTTTAGTTTTGGGCCCATGATTTGGGCTTTGTAACCTGGACTGTTTAAATAAACAAACAAACATTTATTTATTCATTTCTGTATTTTGGTTTTGGTACTAAGGCCCGGACGAATTTGGGCTCTTATAGCTGCCCCTCTTTACTCATTGTTGTGCAATAGGAATCGAGCAAAGACTAGAAAGACCAAATTTGTCCGACCTTATCGGGTCCTGGACCTTAATCTGCTCACTGTAGACTGTCATGTTGATATCTTTGATCTGTTTTCCACAAAGATGCCAAATTTGCTTCTTCAATTTGTTCTCTGACAATACAGAGACAACAAATCATCCTAGATTTGCTTCATCGTAAACATGTAAAAGCTAAATCAGCTATGTTTTTTATTTGTTCCTTGTAAGCACAAGGATGTCAAACCATCTTGAGTCTGTTTGAGAACATCTGAGAGTCAAATCTGCTATGTCTTTGATTTGTTTCACAAGAATATCAAATCATCTTGGATCTTGCTTCAGTATAAACAATCTGAAGGCTAGATCTGCCATGTCTGAGAACATCTGAGAGTCAAATCTGCTATGCCCTCGATTTGTTCCTTGTAAACACAAGAATACCAAATCATATTGGATCTGTTTCAGTATAAACATCTGAAGGCTAGATCTGCTATATATGAGAACATCTGAGAGTCAAATCTGCTATGTCCTGAATTTGTTCCTTGTAAACACAAGAATACCAAATCATCTTGGATCTGCTTCAGTCTAAACATCTGAAGGTTAGATCTGCTATATCTGAGAACATCTGAGAGCCAAATCTGCTATGTCCTCAATTTGTTCCTTGTAAACACAAGAATACCAAATCATCTTGGATCCGCTTCAGTCTAAACATCTGAAGGTTAGATCTGCTATATCCTAGAACATCTGAGAGCCAAATCTGCTATGTCCTCGATTTGTTCCTTGTAAACACAAGAATACCAAATCATCTTGGATCTGCTTCAGTCTAAACATCTGAAGGTTAGATCTGCTATATCTGAAAACATCTGAGAGCCAAATCTGCTATGTCCTCGATTTGTTCCTTGTAAACACAAGAATACCAAATCATCTTGGATCTGCTTCAGTCTAAACATCTGAAGGTTAGATTTGCTATATCTGAGAACATCTGAGAGCCAAATCTGCTATGTCCTCGATTTGTTCCTTGTAAACACAAGAATACCAAATCATCTTGGATCTGCTTCAGTCTAAACATCTGAAGGTTAGATCTGCTATACTATGGCCTATTACCCTGCTGTTTAGGGGATTAAAGCACGTCGTCTTAGATAATCTATGGAATAATTATGCCTGATAATTAGGATGCTATGCTTGAAGTAAGTTGAATGTTCCTAATTAAACGTGTTATGATGCAGATTGCTGTGAATATGACCCCTATCCTAGGCGCCACCATTCATTCCTTCATTCTGACTCAGCTTGTAGGCCTTTCTCCAATACTACAATCTACTGAGGATGTTTGTAAGAATTGGTTTTGTCTATTTTCCTTTTAGACCGGAAGAAAGAAATTCCTCAAGTTTCTTCATCCCTTACTTACATGAATTTCTCGAACAATTGTCCTGTTTTAGTTTCTTGCATTATCTAGAAATTCCAAAGTAATGTGAAAAACTTTGTTCGTGAAAATATTTTAGTTCATCTATCATTATTTCAATGCAACATACTTAAAGAACGATGGAAAATGAATAAATCTTTTAGATTTGAATGAATTGTCAACAATACAAAGGAAATAAATCTGATAGCATATCTTTAAGAAGAAATAGAATCTAAAGATAGCAAATAGGATAAAAATTAGATACTCTAAATATCGCCGCTTGAACGTCTATACATTAGTTCCATGAAATCTTTCTCGAGTTCAACGTGTGTTTAAAAGGTCCAAAGTACTTTATTGATGCCCCAATGTACACTGTGCCTCACTCTTTGCCAAGTCAGATATAGCAAGATTGTTGTATGCTCTTCAAAATTTGGATTGCCCTTTCGGGTTTTCAACTCAAAACCCCTTTGGTCTCAAAGCGCCCTTTGCGGGTTTTCACCTTGGCCTCTCCTTTTTTTTTCAAAAATTCAAGTCGCCCTTTGCGGGTTTTCACCTTGGATTCTCTTTTAGACAAAGTACTTTTTGACTGAGTCCAAGTTCACTGGATTAGGTAGGCTCTTCCCATCCATTTCTGTCAAAATCAATGCACCGCCAGAGAAAGCCTTCTTCAGGACACATGGCCCCTCCCAATTTGGCATCCATTTCCCTCTAAAGTCCTTCTAAATGGGAAAGATTTTCTTTAGCACAAGGTCCCCCTCATGGAATTCCCTTGGACGAACCTTTTTATCATAGGCTCGCATCATATGTTTCTGGTACATTTGACCATGTCGGATAGCTTTCAGCCTCTTTTCCTCAATCAAGTTTAGCTGGTCATATCGGGACTGAACCCATTCAGCTTCATCTAACCTTATCTCTATTAAAACTCGGAGAGAAGGTATTTCTACCTCAATAGGTAATACTGCTTCCATCCCATAAGCTAACAAGAATGGGGTTGCCCAGTAGAGGTTCTAACAGATGTTCGATAGGCTAGGAGTGCGAACGATAACTTTTCATGTCAATCCTTATAAGTCTCAGTCATCTTTCCCACTATTTTCTTAATGTTCTTATTGGCAGCTTCCACTGCCCCATTCATTTTTGGACGATAGGGTGAAGAGTTGTGATGCTTGATCTTGAACTGGTCGCAAACCTCTGCTATCGTTTTGTTGTTCAAATTCAATGTATTGTCGGATATGATCCTCTCAGGCATTCCATACCGACAAATGATCTCCTTCTTCAAAAATCGACTTACAGCTGACTTAGTAACATTGGCGTAAGAAGAAGCCTCTACCCATTTTGTAAAGTAATCAATCACCAAGAAGATAAACTGATGTTCATTCGAAGCTTTCGGCGATACTGGTCCGATGACATCCATGCCCCACATGGAAAAGGGCCATGGAGAAGTCATGACATGTAAAGGTGAAGGCGGTACATGAATTTTGTCCCCATAAATCTGACACTTATGGCACTTTTTGGCATAGTTGATGCAGTCTCCTTCCATAGTGGCCCAGTAATAGCCAAACCTTATGATTTGCCTTGCCATCGTGAACCCATTTGCATGCGTACCACATACACCTTCATGAACCTCTTCTAGAATTAGCTTGGCTTCCGCAGCATCGACACATCTCAAAAGTACTTGGTCTTTCCTTCTCTTGTACAGAACATCCCCGTCCAAGACATAATCACAGGCTAACCTTCTCAAAGTTCGTTTGTCATTTTCGGTTGCCTGTTCTAGATATTTACGATCTCTTACATATTGCAATATATCCTGAAACCAAGGATTATCATCCTTTTCTTCCTCTTCAAGGTTATAACAGCTAGCTGGAGCTTTATAAATACTCATTTGAATTGGTCTCATCTCTTCCTCTTTATTTACCTTAATCATTGAGGCCAAGGTTGCTAGAGCATCTGCCATCTGATTTTCGTCTCGTGGGAGATAATTAAAGGTGATATCATCAAATTCCTCAAGTAACCCCAAAACTATCTTTCGATAATTGATCAACTTAGGGTCCCTTGTCTCCCATTCACCTCTAAGATGATAAATTACCAACGCCGAATCTCCATATACTCGCCCTATGGCTGCTTGAAGTCCCATGATGCATGCTTCATACTCAGCCATATTATTTGTGCAATCAAATTCTAACTTGCACGTGAACAGGTAATGGTCACTATCCGAGGATACCAAGACTGCCCCAATTCCATTCCCAACTGCATTAGAAGCCCCATCAAAATTGAGCCTCCATGGAGAATTTTCTGTCATTGCTATACACATTAATTCCTCATTTGGAAAATCAAAGTTCAATGGCTCATAATTCTCTAGAGCTCGACTAGCCAAGAAATTAGCTACCGCGCTTCCTTTTATAGCCTTCTAACTTACGTAGACTATATCAAACTCTGAAAGCAAAATTTGCCATCTCGCCATTCTTCCATTTAAAGCCGTTGACTCCATCATGTATTTCAATGGATCCAATTTTGAGATGAGCCAGGTGGTATGGTATAACATGTACTGTCTTAATCTTCGGGTGGTCCAGATTAGCGCACAACACAACTTTTCAATTGGTGAATATCTCATTTCACAGTCAGTGAATTTTTTACTGAGATAATAAATTGCCTTCTCCCTTTTCCCCGACTCGTCATGTTGACCAAGCACACATCCCATAGAATTACTGAACACTGATAAATACAGTATTAATGGTTTATCCGGGCTAGGTGGAGATAACACTGGAGTATTCAACAAATATTGCTTGACTTTCTCAAAAGCATTCTGGCATTCTTCATCTCAAGTACCTTGATTGTGCTTTCTAAGGAGGCGAAAAATAGGATCACATTTCTCAGTCAATTGTGAAATGAACCGAGCGATATAATTCAACCTTCCTAGGAATCCTCAAACTTCCTTCTGAGTACGTGGCAGAGGTAACTCTCGTATGGCTCTGACTTTGTCTGAGTCAACTTCAATTCCCTTTTCACTGACTACAAAGCCTAATAACTTTCCTGATCTGGCCTCAAAGGTGCATTTTGCTGGATTGAGCTTCAACTGAAATTTTCTCGACCTTAAGAACAACCTTCTTAAGACCTCAAGGTGTTCCTTTTCTGTTCGAGACTTAGCGATCATATCATCAACGTATACCTCGATATCCTTATGCATCATATCGTGGAATAAGTTTACCATAGCTCGTTGATATGTTTCCCCTGCATTCTTCAATCCGAATGGCATTACTTTGTAGAAAAAGTGCCCCATAAGGTTATGAAGGTAGTTTTATCCATGTCCTCTGGATGCATCTTTATCTGATTGTATCCTGAGAAACCATCCATGAAAGAGAACAACGAATACCCTGCTGTGTTGTCTACTAAAGTGTCAATGTGTGGCAAAGGAAAATTATCCTTTGGGCTTGCTTTTTTCAGATATCTGTAATCAACACACATTCGTACCTTCCCATCCTTCTTAGGAATGGGCACAATGTTAGCTACCAATTTGGAGTACTTCACTTCTTGCAAAAATCCTACGTCAAACTGCTTCTTGACTTCATCCTTTATTTTCAGAACAATATCTGGACGCATTCTCCACAACTTCTGTTGGACTGGTTTACAATCTTGTCTTATCGAAAGACGATGTACTACAATGTCAGTACTCAATCCAGGCATATCCTGATATGACCAGGCGAAGATATCTTTGAACTCTCGAAGCACCTCAACCAGACCATGCCTTGTATCCTCGCCAATTAAGGTTCCGATTTTCAACTCCTTCCCTTCCTCTAGGGTTATATTCTCTATTACCTCTTTCTCATGTGGCATGATTTGTTTCTCCTCCTACTTAACCATTCTTAACAAATCGAGAGATACATCAGAATCTTGAACATCTTCAAAATCCTGAGGTTCCTCTAAACACATGTCTTGCTCGTAAGAGAAATCAGGAGCTGTAGTATCAGTGCTCATATCATTGATATCTAGGGACCTGTGGGGGTATGAAAGAATATACAAAGAATGAATGAATCTAAGAATGATTGTTTATGTACTATGAATAAAAGAATAAGAATTGTCAAAATTTAAAGGAATATTGGTCGACAAAAATGAAACAATACTCATTCAAATTGATGAAAATTATGTTTTATTTAAATAATTATGGATGAACATAGGCCTATTTTCACAAATGCAATCTTATTACTCCTAGACCCTAGAGTAATAGACATGTTTCGAGAATTGCTCTGAAAAATTTCTAAAGACTACAGGAAGGTCTTCCGCAGTCCAATTATTCAGAGAGCTCCCCGATTTGTAAGGGCGAATGCCTTCGAGGCTTCCTTGCTCCGATCCCTTATTATGTACAGCATTAACCTGATGACTTTCCTTTATCAGTAGTCCTCCTAATTTAAAGGTTTGGAAATAGGTGGGAATGTCATCAGCTCCCACTCGACTTCTCTTCCATTCAAATGCGCCTTTCTTCTTGCTTGGCGCTTCTCTATTTCCTGCCTTTTGTGCTTGTGGTCTGGCTTGAAACCTAAGCCAAAGCGGTCCTTCTTCTCAATCAGTTTTGGGATTTGAGCCCCTCCTTGCAACTGTTTTCCTAGCCCTCTTCCCGGTAATGCTCCTTTCCCCAACATCATTTGTAGGGTCATCCTCGTGGTTCTAGACATTTTGGGTGCCGACATCTTACTTCCTTCCGAAATGAAGGTGGCATTAATGATTTCTAAAGAGCGAAAAGAACACTCGATAGCCTATTCATTGGCCTCAACATAAGGAGCTTTGCTGGTGACTGCTGCTATGATGTCCTCCTCCGCATTGATGGTTATCAAGTGTCTATCTGTCACTAACTTCAATTTTTGATGCAATGAAGAAGGCACTGCTCCTGCCGAGTGTATCCATGGTCTCCCCAACAAACAATTATAGGAGGGCTTGATATCCATTACCAGGAAGTCAACTTCGTATGTATTTGGTCTAATCTCCAGAGGGATGTCAATTCGTCCTATTACTTTTCTTTCAGTTCCATCAAAGGCTCTTACCACATTGTGACATGCCTTCATATGCGAACTGTTAATGGGTAATTGATTCAAGGTGGATAAGGAAAGGACATTCAAAGCAGACCCATTATCGGCAAGTACGCTTGGTAATGTGTATCATTTACACCGAGTAGTGATATGCAGGGCTTTTATTGACCCTATGCCCCCTGGTGGAATTTCATCATCATTGAAGTAGATAAAATTATCAGCACTGATGTTGTTTACCAATCGGTCTAGCTTGTTAACTGATATGTCATGGGTGACATATGTTTCGTTAAGCACCTTTAACAATGCATCCCTATGCATTTCAGAACTCAGGAGTAGGGCTAACATTGATATACGTGCTGGTTGTTTACGCAGCTGCTCGACCATGCTATATTCGCTATGTTTCAAGAACTTTAGAAACTCCTTAGCCTCTTCTTCCTTAACTGACTCATTGATGCGTATTTCATTTGCTTTTTTCTTCTCAATCTCAACATCTTTCGTCTTTGTGGGCTCCATTCTGATGCCCCCTGTATCATAACGTTTCCCACTCCGTGTGTGGGAACCTTCATTTTGCGTGCCCCTGGACGCGCTGGCTATACTCTCTCCCTTTGGTACTGATATACTGCAGTCATAGTTCCATGGCACCCTCTTATCATCCTTGTAAGGAAAAGGATTGGTCTTATGGATGATGACCTTGGGCATTGTTGGTGCTTCTTCTTCCTTATTTCCTAACAGGGAGATAATGATCCTTGGCCGACTGATTCCTTGTTGTTCTCCTTCCAACGCATTTATTTCTCGTTTATAAGAGCTATCTTCAAAAATCTGTAGCTCTTTATTGTCAATGAAACCTTGCACCCAGGCTTTAAATTCTTCACAATTTTGGGTCTCATGACCCTCCTTCCCATGGAACTCGCAGTAGTTCCTCGTTTTGTTTCCTTCTTCCTCAGAGGTTATTATCCCTCTCTTCACCATCACACTCCAAATTATCCTCAAAGGCATCTTTACTTCAGCGAAACTTTCCTTCATCCTTTTTTCACTAGCCTCACTAATGGCATTCACTCCTTGATGGTCATGGTTTGGCAAAGGGTTCTCAGTATTTGGGGTACTCTCAAATTTCAAAACCCCATTCTTGATCAACCTCTCTATGGCTTTCTTGAATCTAGTACAATTCTCAATTGAGTGCCCCGATATTCCAGCATGATACTCACATCTGGCATTTGCATCGTACCATTTAGGATATGGAGGCTGTAATGATTTCATGAGGAAAGGGGCTATAGCATGCGCATCATATAAGTTTTGATAAAGCTCCCCATATTTCACAGGTATAGGTATAAATTGCATCCTCTCATGCCTGGTATTAGATTCCTGCTTTTGAGAGCTCTGCTGCCCAACTGTGGCTACTTTGGGCTGACTAACCGTGACTGCTTTCAAATTGAAGCTGCTCGTGCTGTTTACCTCATTGTCTTTTCTTCTTGGGGTCGATCATTTGGCCACTTCCCCTCAATTTTACCGCCCCTAATGGCGTTCTCAATCATCTCCCCTGCCATAACTATATCCGTGAAACTTTTCGTGGTGCTTCCAATCATGTGAGTGATGAACGGCGCTTTCAAAGTGTTGATGAATAACATGGTGGTTTCCTTTTCTAACAATGGTGGTTGTACTTGCATTGCCACCTCCCTCCATCGTTGGGCATATTTCCTAAAAATTTCATTAGGCTTTTTCTCCATATTCTGAAGTGTGATCCTATCCAGCGTCATATCAGTCACATGGTTGTACTGTTACATGAAGGCTTATGCAAGATCCCTCCATGAATTTATTCTGGGCCGGTTCAACTGATTGGACCATCTGGCGGCTACTCCTACTAAACTATCTTGAAAACAATGGATCAACAGCTGATCATTGTTTACATACCCTATCATTCTTTTGCAGAACATTGTGACGTGAGCCTCCGGGCAGGTAGTACCATTGTACTTCTCAAACTTCGGCATTTTGAATTTGTGAGGCAGCACTAGGTTTGGGACTAGACTTAAATCTTTGGCATCAATCCCATGATGATTGCCAGTGCTTTCCAAAGCCTTAAACTTTTCTTCTAGCCATCTGCAGCGTTCATCTAACTGGCTTGCAGCTTCAGCTTTCAAATCCTCCTTTTCTACCATATCTAGATCAGGAACGAGAGGATTAGTAGGATTGTCACCCAAATTGAATCCCAAACCAGCCGGGAAATTTATATGGATACCAGCATCAATCGGCCCATGTTGAGGCCTCACAGTGACAGATGGCCTTCTAGGAGGTGCCTCAGTTTGTAGTGGCACATGAGGCGGAGTAAAACCTGGAGGTGGACCCTCATTTTCCTCTTCAGTGATAGCCATAGGAGCCTTTCCCTTATCAGTGGCTCTCAGTAACTGAGCCATTTCAGTCATCATGTTCCTCTGAGCTTCCAACATTTGCTCTCTCATCTCATTTTGTATTTTAGCCAACTGGTCTTGCATATCCTTTTGCAGTTGCTCAAGCCTTTGATCCATGTTTTTATTTTTAGTATGAGTGCCGTAAGGATGTGTGATTTCCAGATTTCCTTTTCTACCTTTAGAAGTAAACTTTAACTAATCGGGGTCTTTCTATAACTTTGAATACAAATGATGTGATGAAATGCTATGAGATGCAAATGCATGAATGCAAAAAGAATATCGATTCTGGTTCAACTTCATTTAGAAGATTTTATTTAGAAAAAGAATATCTTTACATATAAGAGGATTACAAATACGCTTTCACCCTAAAGCCCAAAGTTTTAACTCTATCTAATAAAAGGGCTAACTCTCGTCCTACAACCGACGATGATGAATACATCAGACTCAATACATCAGCTCGAATTGCCAAGTCTTGCATATACTCAGCAACCTCTCGAATCTGGGCTATGGCCTCTCCAATAACATGATCCCTTTCTCTGACCTGTCCTCTAGCCTGATATAGCTCTCCCTTCAGATAATCTTCTTGTGCCTTGAGCTGCTCAACCCGGAGTTCACCGTCATGCAATGCTATTTCCAAATCCTCAACCTTGCTCTTTAGCTCCTTTAACTCGACCGTAGAATTATGGTTTTGGTGCCAACGCAGGGATTTTCCAAGCTCAAACACCTTAGTCTTTAATCCTTTATTCTCTTCCTCTAATGCCAAATTCTGCACTTACATCTCATGGAACTTCCTCTCCCAATACTCGATTCTAGCCTTTTCCTATTGGACTTCTTTCTGCAACTACTCCGAAGATCCTCCTACTCTCGCCTTTCTCAAGGATACATGTGCCCTTTTGTAATGCTTTTTTAGATCATCTCGATCTTCCTCAATCTTCCTCTTTTCCTTCCTCTCTTTCTCGGCCTCCATCTTTTGAACCTCGACGTCCAAACTCAAGTACATATTCTCTTCTTCGAGCTTTGCTATTCTTTTCTCAAACTCCAAGCTTTTTCTCTCGAACTCTTGCTTCATAATTTCTAACTCTGAGGGCCTTGCTCGCAAATATTCCTCCATTGGTCGAGCTCCTTCTGCATTTGGCTTAGGGATATTATCATTCACCCTTCTGCCTGTCCATTCAACAAATTCTGGCGTGGTAGCAGGGCTAATAGCTACTCCTTTCAATTGACAAGTCTTCTTCCAAGCACTAGAAATTTCGCTAACCCTCCTCTTGTAATCGGCTCCTCTATACATAAATTCACTTTGAGCCAACCCATGAGTCGTTGGCACGAACTGTCTCAACCCATGCTGCCTTAGTACAAGCAATGGGGCATAACCAATGGCACCCCAAATTCCCAATAGGGGTACCTAATCAAAACTGCCGCATCGGTAAAGAACCTCGCTAGGCATCATCCATGGAGCTCTCCACTCGATGTCTTTCGACTGAAGATTCTGAAATAGCGCCATCCATTTTTCTTCTAGAACATCAACTCTCCTAGCTGAAACTACTATATCTTTCAACGGTGAATAATCCTCGAAGAAAACCCGACAAACCACCCTATCTATCAACCGAAAATGACTGTAGAACCAAGCCAAAAGTAACTGAGCACATCCTATAAACTCACCAAAGACTGAGCCTCCTACATGCACCTAAAGACACAATGTTTCCGCTAAATTGCGAGGGACAGAAATGACCTTTTTACTGAGTCGATGAAAAAGATCCGTGGTTGCCTCATCCACATATCCCAAAGCCCTAGGGAAAACCATCAATCCATATAAACTTATGGCAAAAACATCTACTTTCTTCTTCTCATCAGGGTGTGTCAGAATCAGATCTTTCAAAATGTCCCACGAAATGCATTTGCACTCACCCTTTTCTTTAATTCGGGCCGTGGCCCACTGCTCGCTCATCCTCGTAATAATCATCAATTTCTTCCAAAAGGTAAGGATACAAGGAGCTCAGGAATAGATCCTATCATTCTGAAACCGGGGACAACGAAGTAAAGCGGCGTATTCTTCCACAGTAGGTACCATGTCTACTTCCCCAAAAGTAAAGCAACTGTACGCATGGTTCCAAAACTGAGCGAGGGCTTGGAACAAGTGTTCATTTACCTGAACACTGAGCAAGTAAGGTAAGTCTCCGTAATTACCATAGAATAACTGTTTGGTCTCATTGCCCCACTGATCCCAAATCTCCTTAAGCTCTTGGAGATTATTCTGTGTGACACTGATGCGAGTGTAATCTGACAGCTCCGACGTATACCCCGCAGCTATACTATCTCCCTTTTCTAGTTGAGTTTGCTCAGACCATCTATGAACGTTGGCGTTGCCCTACACTCTATCAAGAAATCCGTTCTCCATAATAAAACTCTCTAACTTAGAAACTGACCGTGAATCGATACCTTTGTAAATGCAAAATGTCATGCAAACAAAAGAAAAGAAAAAGTTAGTATCACATGATATCAATAAATCTCAAGAATAATTTATAAGGGTAATATCTAAAGCTTAATTCTAACTAAGTTGAGCTCTTACGATTTTTTCTATATGAGGTTGGTTCTAAAGTTTGAGGTACTGAACCAATGATTCCCGATCCTCACCCATTATAGGCTCATTTGAATCGAGTTCAGTTCAGGGGAATACATTTCCCTATGGCTATACGGAGATAAAAATCTCACGAAACCATAAGTACGGATGTATCTCGAAAGTGATCCACTATCCTGCACGGAGGCGAAAACCTCACGAAGGTGTAGCTTCTCACTCCCACTTAAGGGCGTGACCACAACAGTCATGCAAATGCAATGCGTGTTAGAATATAGCAACACATGCAATAATACAAACACATGTAATGCAAAGAAGATTAAATTTTAAATTTTTTAATTTCCGACATTAAGACAAGAGATAATCAATTACACAGCTTGACTCTCTTATTAGTCCCCAGCGGAGTCGCCAAGCTGTCAAAACCATTTTCAAATCGAGTTTTGGAAAATGGGAATCGATTTTAAAAAAATGAAAACGGGAGTCGCCACCAATCTTTTTAGGTGTGATTGGATCACCTTTAAAACATTTTGTTTTAAAATCATTAGTTTTGGTCCACGAAATAAAAGAACGAGTTCGGGAATCGGTTACGTACGAGGAAGGATTAGCACCCTCGTAACGCCCAAAAATTGGTACCTAATTTATTATCAAATGTCTTTAATGTCGAAAATTTGAAAAAAATTTAAGATGTAATCCTCTTTAAAATACTTTGATTTTGAAAATTTGGGTTCACTTGTATAAAAACATTGACACTAAGTTAACCTTTTGGAAATCCTTATCTCGAAACGACAAATCGCCACATCCAATAAGTTAGGACGCAACGCTTTGAAATTCCAAGACAGTTACTCGTATTTTGAAAATCCTAAAAACTTAGAAGGGTACTTGACTATTCGAACGTAACGAGAAAAGTTGCAACCCAATAAGTTAGGGTACTACTTTCTCGAAACTTCCAAACACCAAGCATTGCCCTTGTATTTTCTTGAAAACCTTGGGGCCTTACTTTTTAAAATGATGCGTGAGGAATTGTATTGTACTATAAATCATACATAGTAACATATCATTGTAGTGAATAAATAATACATGCATTTTAACAAAATGATAGCAATAATATAAAGATCAGGCATTAGACACATACATATAAAATGATACACATAAAGCAAGTAATATGCATACAAAGATATATATATATATATATATATAGCAGAGAATGAATAAACAAAATATACAAACATACAAAATAATAACTAAATGATACATGATATAAAAGAGCAATAAATAATGTATGATATACAAATAGAAGAAATATAATGTCAATATGCATGTTTACAAAATATAACATATAATTATAATAAAAATAATAATTTAACTCATACATGATACATACAATATAAAACATATAGAAGAACTAAAAAAAATAAAGTGATTGATTGTTAACAAAATATACATACAATTAAAAATAAGACATTTCATAACAATTTAAAATAGTATTTAATATATAATATATAATAACAAGAATAAAAGAATAATAATTATAGAAAAATAATAAATAATAAATAATAATATATATAATAAAAATAATACTCATAATAAAATAATTTTATAATACATAATATAAAATAAGGTTAAAAATAAAACAAATAATAATATAAAATATATAATAATAATAATAATAATAATAAATATATAATGGTTAGATTAAAGTTCAACAAAGTTACAGGGGCAGATTTTAAAAAAAATAAAACTAAATTAAGGTCCTAATTAAAACACACATAAAACAAAAGAGACTCATCGGGCAAATCGCCATATTCCCAAAACAATACCGTTTCCAAAATGTAGTAACTGTTAGGACTAAATTGAAACTAAAATAAAACAATAGGGCCAAATCAAAAATAAAATAAAGCGTAATTATAAACTAAAAAGGATGGAAGGACCGATTGGGTAATTAACCCAATTTCAAAAAAACACGCGGATCCTCCCCTGGTAATCGGGTCAACGCGCGAATCCCCTTCCTTAATACGACGTCGTTTTAAGCTTATTGACTTAAGCTGAAACGACGTTGTTCTGCTGAGGCTATATAAGCCAAAATATAACAAAAAAAAAACAATCATTTAGAAATCCTTTTAAAAAAAACCTAAAGAAATCCTCTGAGGCTCTCCTACCCTCTGAGCTCCGGCCCTAGGCCAGTTTGCTCTGTTCATTGGGCCTCCATGCCCAGTCTCACGCGCCGTCGCCGACTCCGCCATACACGGCGGTCGGGGTTTGAGAAACTTCATTTTTCGGTGCCAATCTAAAGGTAGATTTCTCTCCTCTATTTTGATGTAATACATGCATGCTGTTTATAAGAAAATAAAAGAAAATATAAATGGCAGAGTAAGAACAATCGGTCACCTTTATTTCTCTGTGAAATACTTCTAGTATATTATTAAATATACTCGATGTACAATACTTTTTGGTATATTCTCTTATATCTCCCTCTTCTCATCTACAAGGGTTACAAAGGGCTTTTTATAGCCACTAATTTGTTACATAAGGAAAGAAATCTCCGATTTCTTTCTATTTCTTGTCTACTGTATCTTTGACCATTATCTGCTGAGTTTCCTTTTCCATTTTGCAGGTACCCCGACGATCTCGATGTTAACGGTGGTACCAAGGCCAGTGGGGAGGCCTGAGATCGCGATGCTGGACGGTCGCGAGAGAAACGAACGCATTGTTGGCGCATCAGTGTGCATTGATGGCCTCGATCTGGGGGGTTGAACCGACACTCCTCAAAGCTTCCAGAAGCTGTTGCGGCGCTGTAGGGCGAGAGCTAGGGTTAGAAACCCTAGCTGATGATGTTAGGTTTTGGGCCTCTGAGAGTTTGGGTCATTTGGGTCTAGTTTAAGTCTGGGCCTGTTGGGTATTGGGTCTATGTATTTGGGCTAGTTTAGTGTATCTGGATAGGATGCAAATGGGCTTAGCTGAATTGTTTTAGTTTTGGGCCCATGATTTGGGCTTTGTAACCTGGACTATTTAAATAAACAAACAAACATTTATTTATTCATTTATGTATTTTGGTTTTGGTACTAAGGCCCGGACGAATTTGGGCTCTTACAGCTGCCCCTCTTTACTCATGGTTGTGTAATAGGAATCGAGGAAAGACTAGAAAGACCAAATTTGTCCGACCTTATCGGGTCCTGGACCTTAATCTGCTCACTGTAGACTGTCATGTTGATATCTTTGATCTGTTTTCCACAAAGATGCCAAATTTGCTTCTTCAATTTGTTCTCTGACAATACAGAGACAACAAATCATCCTAGATTTGCTTCATCGTAAACATGTAAAAGCTAAATCAGCTATGTTTTTTATTTGTTCCTTGTAAGCACAAGGATGTCAAACCATCTTGAGTCTGTTTGAGAACATCTGAGAGTCAAATCTGCTATGTTCTTGATTTGTTTCACAAGAATATCAAATCATCTTGGATCTTGCTTCAGTATAAACAATCTGAAGGCTAGATCTGCCATGTCTGAGAACATTTGAGAGTCAAATCTGCTATGCCCTCGATTTGTTCCTTGTAAACACAAGAATACCAAATCATATTAGATCTGCTTCAGTATAAACATCTGAAGGCTAGATCTGCTATATATGAGAACATCTGAGAGTCAAATCTGCTATGTCCTCGATTTCTTCCTTGTAAACACAAGAATACCAAATCATCTTGGACGTGCTTCAGTCTAAACATCTGAAGGTTAGATCTGCTATATCTGAGAACATCTTATAGCCAAATCTGCTATGTCCTCGATTTGTTCCTTGTAAACACAAGAATACCAAATCATCTTAGATCCGCTTCAGTCTAAACATCTGAAGGTTAGATCTGCTATATCTGAGAACATCTGAGAGCCAAATCTGCTATGCCCTCGATTTGTTCCTTGTAAACACAAGAATACCAAATCATCTTGGATCTGCTTGATCTAAACATCTCAAGGTTAGATCGCTATCTCAAAACATCCGAGAGCCGAATCGCTATGTCTCGATTTGTTCCTTGTAAACACAAGAATACCAAATCATCTTGGATCTGCTTCAGTCTAAACATCTGAAGGTTAGATCTGCTATATCTGAGAACATCTGAGAGCCAAATCTGCTATGTCCTCGATTTGTTCCTTGTAAACACAAGAATACCAAATCATCTTGGATCTGCTTCAGTCTAAACATCTGAAGGTTAGATCTGCTATACCACGGCCTATTACCCTGCTGTTTAGGGGATTAAAGCACGTCGTCTTAGATAATCTATGGAATAATTATGCCTAATAATTAGGATGCTATACTCGAAGTGAGTTGAATGTTCCTAATTAAACGTGTTATGATGCAGATTGATGTGAATATGACCCCTATCCTAGGCGCCACCATTCATTCCTTCATTCTGACTCAGCTTGTAGGCCTTTCTCCAATACTACAATCTACTGAGGATGTTTGTAAGAATTGGTTTTGTCTATTTTCCTTTTGGACTAGAAGAAAGAAATTCCTCAAGTTTCTTCATCCCTTACTTACGTGAATTTCTCAAACAACTGTCCTGTTTTAGTTTCTTGCATTATCTAGAAATTCCAAAGTAATGTGAAAAACTTTGTTCGTGAAAATATTTTAGTTCATCTATCATTATTTCAATGCAACATACTTAAAGAACGATGGAAAATGAATAAATCTTTTAGATTTGAATGAATTGTCAACAATACAAAGGAAATAAATCTGATAGCATATCTTTAAGAAGAAATAGAATCTAAAGATAGCAAACAGGATAAAAATTAGATGCTCTAAATATTGCCGCTTGAGCGTCTATACATTAGTTCCATGAAATCTTTCTCGAGTTCAACGTGTGTTTAAAAGGTCCAAAGTACTTTGTTGATGCCCCAATGTACACTGTGCCTTACTCTTTGCCAAGTCAGATATAGCAAGATTGATGTATGCTCTTCAAAATTTGGGTTGCCCTTTTGGGTTTTCAACTCAAAACCCCTTTGGTCTCAAAGCGCCCTTTGCGGGTTTTCACCTTGGCCTCTCCTTTTTTTTTTTTTTTCAAAAATTCAAGGCTCCCTTTGCGGGTTTTCACCTTGGATTCTCTTTTAGACAAAGTACTTTTTCATCCCTGGCCACTAGTATAATTCTCTTAAATCTCGATACATTTTTGTGCTTCTAGGGTGCATAGCAAATGAACTATCATGAGCTTCCGGTAGAATTAACTTTTTAAGCTCAGAAGTATTTGGAATACAAATCCGGTTTCGAAACCTCAAGCATCCACAATCATCAATACTAAAATTTTTTGTTGTGCCATTTTATACCATCTCTCTTTTCTTCAATAATTTGTCATCTTCCAACTGAGCTGATCTAATCTGATCAAACATTACCGGTTTTACTCTCAATTCGGCCAAAAGACTCCCATCATCACTGATACTAAGCCGTGCAAACATTGCTCTTAATTCAATTACAGCTTTTCTATTTAATGCATCAGCTACAACATTAGCTCTTCCCAGATGATAGTCTATAACACAATCATAATCTTTCAGAAGCTCGATCCAACGCCTTTGTCTCAAATTCAATTCTTTTTGAGAAAGAAGATACTTCAAACTCTTATGATTAGTATAGATGTAGCATTTTTCACCATAAAGATAATGTCTCCAAATCTTCAATGCGAAAATCACAGCTGCTAACTCAAGATCATGAGTGGAATAATTTCTTTCATGTGGTTTCAATTGACGAGATGCATAGGCTATTACCTTCCCATCCTGCATCAATACACAACCCAAACCACTCAAAGAAGCATCACTATACACTATAAAATCTTTACCCGATTCTGGCAATGTCAAAACTGGTGCCTCGGTTAACATTCGCTTCATTGTTTCAAAACTTTTCTGACACTGATCATCCCAAATAAAAGGAACATTCTTCTGCAGCAACTTGGTCATCGGCAAAGCTATCTTCGAAAATCCATTTACAAATCTTCTGTAATACCCAGCTAAACCAAGAAAACTACGTACCTCAGATACATTCCTCTGTGCATTCCATTGAACAATTGCTTCAATCTCTTTCGGATCAACTCGGATTCCATCTGCATATACTACATGTCCCAGAAATACCACTTCGATAACTAACTCACATTTCTCGAGCTTTCCATATAAATTTTTTCTCTCGTAAAGTCTGTAACACAATCCTTAGATGCCGATCATGTTCTGACTCTGACTTTGAATAAACCAATATATCATCAATAAAAACCACCACAAATTGATCTAAATATGGCTGAAAGATACGATTCATGAGATCCATAAAAGCAGCTGGGGCATTTGTTAACCCAAATGGCATTACCAAGAACTCATAATGACCATACCTCGTATTTGGAAAAAGGCATCGCTTTCTACATCACTTTCTTTTACCTTCAACTGATAGTAACCCGACCTTAAGTCAATCTTCGAAAACACAGAAGCTCCTCTCAACTGATCAAATAAATCATCAATGCGAGGCAACGGGTACTTATTTTTAATTGTCACCTTGTTCAACTGTCGGTAATCAATACAAAGTCACATAGAGCCATCTTTCTTTTTAACAAATAATACCGGAGCTCCCCACGGTGATATACTCGGTCGAATAAAGCCACGATCTAACAAATCTTACAACTGTATCTTCAATTCTTTCAACTCTGTAGGTGACATCCGATACGGAGATATAGAGATTGGTGCAGTACCCGGATAAACCTCTATAGCAAATTCAACTTCTCTATCTAGCGGTAAACCCGGTAATTCCTCAGGAAATACATCAGGAAATTCGTAAACTGTTCGGATCTTGCTACATTGACTTCCAACCGAATCTGAGTTAATAACATATGCCAAATATGCTGAACAACCCTGTTGAAGTAATTTACTAGCCTTTATTGCTGAAATGATACGTGCCGGCCCACTAGTACGAATACCGCCTACTTCAAGCCGATCCCCACTGTCTGTTTGAATACTAAATTTCTTTTTATAATAGTCCAAAATTACTCCATATTCGGATAGCAATTCTATTCCCAATATTATATCAAAATCCCCAAATGGCATAATCAACAAGTCAACAGGAAAATTTTTATTCTGTATAATTAACGGGCATCTCGGACAAACCTGATTCACTAACACTGTTTAGCCTAGCGGACTTGACACCTTTATAGACACTTTAGACATTTCAGATTTCAGTTTTCCCGATTTGACTAATTTTGAATTAATATAAGAATGTGAAGATCCGGGATCAATCAAAGCATAAACAGGCTCAGAATACAGTAAAAATATACCTGTCACCACATCGTGAGCATCACCTTCTTCTCGTTTTCTGACCACATAAGCTCTGGCTGGTACTCTGGCTTCAGACTGCTAAGTAACAATATCACTGCTCCGTCTACTGGCACCTCCTCTGGAAGCCGAACTACCTCTACCTAACCCTTTGCCTCTAGCAGTAGATACTGATCTTTGTGACGATACAGGTGCAGCACTATCGGTGTTCGGACAATCTCTGATAAAATGGTCTGTAGAACCACATCTGAAGCAACCTCTAGTTACTTTCCAACATTCTCCTCTGTGTTTCTTCCCGTAGTGCTCACAGTCTGGAATTTCTACACTTCGAGGTGGACCTCTCACACTGCTAGTAGATACTGTCATCTGTTTACCTCTGCTTCTACCACCTCTGTCTGAACTAAAACTGGATCTCCAGTCATTTCTTGATTCTTTGAATCTCTTCGGTATTGGATTAGAACTAGTAGTTCCCATACGTTTCCCAGCTAATTTACCAATTTCTGATTTTTTATCCAGGCCCAGTACTTGTTCTATCATTTTTGCTCGCTCAACCAGATCAACAAGTTCAATAATTCTGAGACTTACCAATTGAATCTTGATTTCATCTCGCAATCACCGTAGAAATCGTTTACAACTATCAGCCTCGGTTGGAACATATTCTAAAGCATACCTGCTCAATCTAGAGAACTCTCGCTCATAGTCCAGTACTGACATATTCCCCGGTTTCAACACTAAAAACTCTTGCTTTTTCTCTTCGATGTACAATTCCCCAATATACTTCTTCTGAAATTCTTTTTGAAACAAGTCCCAGGTTACCTGATCATCCGGCAAATGTCTAACCACAGATTCCCACCAGAGATACGCTTCTCCTTGTAACAGTGATACAGCACATATCAGACTCTCTCGGGGGGTGCAATCTAATTGTTGCAAAACTCTTTTTGTTGTTTCCATCCAATTTTCAGCAGCGGACGGATTATCTTCTTTTAATTCCTGAAATTCCGTGGCACCATATTTTTGTAACTCTTTAATCGGGGCCTGTCTGACAGTAGGTACAGTTGTAGTAGCAGGTATAGTTCTCACTATATGCTGTAATGCATCAGCTATATCTCTTAACAGTTGTGAAGCATTTCTTTCTCTCCATACGTTAGGAGGTTGATTATCTAACGGATTCACACCAGGTGTAGCAGATTCAGTTTCTTCTAATTCTCAACTTCCAGTATACATTTCCTATTCAACATTATTCATTCTTTCATCTGACATTTTATCTATAAAACAAAATCAAATAAATATATTAGCATCCAAAAATCTCAACTCAATTTCGACTCGATAGTGGCATGTACTTCTAAACTCACTTCCGAGCCCAATTTAGCTCGAGAATCGACTAAACCTGATAGCTCTGATACCAACAACTGTAACACCCCCTAACCCCAAACCGTCGCCAGAACGAAGTTATGAGGTATTACCGGACATATCAGACAACTTACGAATAATTTACAATTAATATAACTTTCATAGTATAATATAATAATTAAGTCCCTATATTGGACTCTCGAAGTTCAAACACATATTAAAAGTAGAACGAGACTTGTTCGAGTATTTCGGAATTTTTTATTTTTTTATAAAAATTTCGGCAGCATTTCTGCTTATTTTTACCTAAACCTCCTGCAAATTCAAACCAAAACAACCAACACCAATGTTTCACATTCATATAACTAATATTTATATCATTAACATAATTTTAACTTAATAACTATCATAGCATCATTCAAAATTGGTTAAAAACTTCATTCATTTAACAACTTAATGTTCATGTATCAAAATATCATGTACTTTCCTTACCATTTCATTTAACCATCTAAATTTTATAATCCGTCCTTCACTACCCAAAGTAATATACATATTTAAGTGACTAAACAACACTTATGTACATGCCACCTTTACCCAAAAGAAAATATACATCACCAAATTTGTATTAGAGTCGAGAATGTTCTGGATGCTAAGCCAAGACAATTGACTTCTACTAACCTGCGCACGGAAACAACCGTACGCTGAGTATGGATATACTCAGTGGTATTACCATAATTCAAAATATATCATCAATAATAAAAATATAAATATTAAAATTCATAACAATTAATTTCTTAAATACTAATTCATGTTTTATATATATATATTTTTATTTTCATCATTTCATAATAACAATTCAATTTAATTATTCGACAATCAATGTATTTTTCACAAACTTGAATTTAAACCACTTATGAAGATTTATCTCATACTTTTCTCTTTCTATCACAATTTCAATTTCTATTCATAATTCAATTTTTTTTTTCATTTCAATGCCTTAAATTCACATTTCAATTTTTCACCTATTAACGTAACTCGGACTTTGGCGGATACACGGATCCAACCAAAACACATCAATATGGCACCCAGTGCCTCATCGGATAGTTCGAAGTAATAGTTGACACCCAGTGTCTCATCGGCCTAGCCGAAGTAAAGTTGGTACCCAATACCTCATCGAATCTATCCGAAGAAATATAGTGACACCCAGTGTCTCATCGACTCGAGGTCGAAGTATCCCTGAACACTTCCAATCCTATGGCATGCCAACTATATCCGACTCAACCTGACTAGTTAATAGGGTATTCAATTCACAATTCAAATCACCATTCATTTTTCAATCAATACACTTTTCAAATAATCACATATTCCATAATTCACTTATTCAATTCAATTTGACTCAATTTGCATCACTTTCATTTTCACTCAATATTCATATCAATTTCACATACTTACCTCAAGTCTTACTTACCATACATAACAATTAAAATTTCAGCAATCAATAATAATTAAAATTCGAATTATAGTAATACACACCGTAATTCTCCGTTTTAGTCCTCGATGACTTTCTCCTTTCCTTTAAATCTTGCGATGCTTGGGTTCTTTGTTGGCTACGAAAATAATAGTAATTTACATTATTATTTACAGCATTAATTATAATAAATAATTAAATTTCTAAACAATTCCTATCTTATTCCCAATTTAATCTTAACTAAACTTAATTATTTTCTTAATCCAATTCACTCTCTTTTTCTATTCAAATTTTGTCTAAAGATATATTTAACTATAAAATTTCCAGCATATTTCCCTAATTTTGAAATTTCTTCAATTTAGTCCCTACAACATAAAACTTATAGCCTAGTTTACAATTTAATCCCTTAATCAATTCTAACTTAGAATTTATTCAATTAAATCCCTAATTCCATAATTTTTCCAACATGAACCCTACTTGGAAACATATGAACTCTTGAATTATCAACTTAATTTCATCAAAATCTTGTTTCAAAGCTTCTAAAACATCAAGATTAACTAAAAAGGACTTAATTGACTTACCAAATTAACTCCAAGCTTCAAATCCTTAGTTTTCTCTTTTATTTTCCTTTCCTTTTTCTTTCTCTTTTTCTCCCGCCTGTTTTCAATTCTGTTTCTATTCCCTTTTGTTTCTTTATTTCTCTTTTATATTTATTTGCTTTACTTATTTAATTAGCATATATTATAATATATTTATTTTAAATATCTATTTTAACATCATTTACATATTTTACAATTGTACACATATTTAATTCTACATTTGTACCAATAATTTTATTACATTTGTCATTATTTAATTTGCTTCTCAAACAAAAATCTCATAATTTAATAATTTAATTATTTAATTAACAAATATCTTCTTACTTAAATTATAAGTAATTAAGTATTTAAATTACAAATGCACCAATGTAATTTTTACACATGTATATTTTTATTACCATACAATTATCTACTATTTAATTTATTTAATAATAATGCTAATAATAATAATCTAATATAAAACCATAATGTTAATTAATAATTATAATAGTTTAATATAAAACCATAATAATAATCATTATAATATATAAAACCTAAAAAAAAATCTTTGATTTTATTTCACCAATATGCCGCCTCATTTGTAGTCAATGGCTTAATTGCCATTTTAATCCTTTTTATTTTCTATTGCTTTATAATTAAACTTTTACCCTTTATTCAATTTAATCCTTTTATTACTTACTCTAAATTAAGCTAAATTCACCTAATTAGATCCTATTTAGACACACCACTAGGCTCATAAATATTTTTAATAATTATTTTCGAACTTATTTCACTAAGACGGAGGCCCTATAACTCACTTTTCCGGTGCCCGTGAATTTCGGGTCATTACATTTTGGGCCTCCGAGAGTTTGGGTCATTTGGGTCTAGTTTAAGTCTGGGCCTGTTGGGTATTGGGTCTGTGTATTTGGGCTAGTTTAGTGTATCTAGATAGGATGCAAACGGGCTTAGTTGAATTGTTTTAGTTTTGGGCCCATGATTTGGGCTTTGTAACCTGGACTGTTTAAATAAACAAACAAACATTTATTTATTCATTTTTGTATTTTGGTTTTGGTACTAAGGCCCGGACGAATTTGGGCTCTTACAATGTCGGTTTGGGATGTGTGTTAATGCAAGATGGCAAGGTCGTGGCATATGCATCTCGCCAGCTTAAACGCATGAGATGAATTATCCGACGCATGACTTGGAGTTGGTCGTAGTGGTTTTCACACTAAAAATTTAGAGGCATTACTTGTATGGTGAGAAGTGTATTATTTACACGGATCATAAGAGCCTCAAGCATCTCCTCACTCAGAAAGAGTTAAATCTTAGGTAGCGTAGGTGGATTGAGCTGCCTATGGGTTATGACTTTTCAATTGAATGCCATCCTGGTAAGGCCAATGTGGTGGCCGACACACTGAGCCGTAGGGCTATGACTGATCTGAGGGAAATGTTTGCTCGTCTCAGCTCATTCGATGATGGTAGTTTATTGGCTGAGCTCCAAGTTAAACCGATGTGGATTGAATAGATTAAGGGTAAACAGTTGGGGGATGAGTCACTAGGTCATCGATTCCAACAGATAGAGAGTGGGGAAACTTCAGATTTTGGGCTGAATAGCGAAGGGGTACTCTGTTTTGTTGGAGAGTCTGTGTATCGAAAGATACTAATTTGAGGCAGTCTATACTGTGAGAGGCGCATAGTAGCCCTTATGCTATGCATCCTGGCTGGAATAAGATGTACCGAGACCTTTATGAGTTATATTGGTGGCCAGGTCTTAAGTGTGAAGTTATCGACTTTGTGAGTAAATGTTTGACTTGCCAGCAAGTTAAGGCTGAACATCAGTTACCTTCAGGGTTGCTTCAGCTAGTTAAGATTCCACTTTGGAAGTAGGAGAGAGTAACTATGGATTTCGTAAGTGGGCTACCCCTAACACCTTCTAAAAAGGATTTGGTATGGGTCATCGTGGATCAATTGACCAAATCTGCCCATTTCATACCAGTCTGTACTGATTATTCATTGTAAAAGCTAGCCAAGCTATATGTGGCTGAGATAATGAGACTGCATGGGGTACCAGTTTTCACAATATCTGATAGAGATCCTTGCTTCACGTCTCGATTCTGAAAGAAGTTACACGAGGCTTTGGGTACAAGGTTGGACTTCAGTACTGCGTTCCATCTTCAGACAGATGGTCAGTCAGAGAGGGTGATTCAGATACTGGAGGACATGTTGAGGAGTTGCGTGATAGATTTTTGAGGCAGTTAGAAAGACTACTTGCCATTAGCTGAGTTTGCATATAACAGTAGCTACCATTCTAGCATACAGATAGCACCTTATGAAGCATTATATGGTCGTAGGTGTCGTACTCCTTCATGTTGGACTGAGTTAGGCGAGCAGCATGTTCTGAGCCCTGAGTTGGTTTCTGATACTGAGGATAAAGTTAGAATGATTCGAGATCGACTGAAAGCAGCATCAGACAGACAAAAGTCATATACAGATCTGAAACGTAAGGAGATTGAGTATTCTATGGGGGACTTAGTATTTCTCAAGGTTTCACCGTGGAAGAAGGTACTAAGATTTGGACGGAAGGGCAAGCTGAGTCCTAGGTTCATTGGGCCCTATCGCATATTGAAACGTGTGGGACCGTTGCCTATCAGCTTGAGTTACCTCCAAAGTTGGACAGGATTCATGATGTGTTCCATGTCTCTATGTTGAGGCGTTATCGCTCTGATCTCACACATATTATCTCGACTGGGGAGATTGAGGTTAGGCCGAATCTAACTTTCGAGGAAGAGCTGGTTCAGATTCTAGACCATGATATAAAGGTTCTGAGGAAGAAATCTATTCCACTGGTTAAGATACTTTGGTGTAATCATAGTTCTGAAGAGGCGACATGGGAACCCGAAAAGGCGATGCAACAACAATACCCTCATCTATTTTGACATGTAAATTTCATGGCTGAAATTTTCTTTTAGGGGGGTAGAGTTGTAACGCCTTAAATTTTAAATATTAATTTTGTATGTTGTGTTGCATAAATACATGTCTACTTCAGTGGTTAAGTGTCCTAAGAAGTGTGTGAAGTCCCGGATTCAAACCTTAGCTGATGCAAAATTTTGTCTTAATTGAATAAAACCCTTGGCTATAGACAGAAGGTTTTTAAATAATTGTGGGGAAAGCAGGTCATAAAATGTCAGCTGGTCTAGAGCATAGTGGCATGTAAAGTGCCTTGGGGTCTAAGGTTCGAGGCTGGGCACCACAAAAAGTACAATTTATTTTCCTACAAGTGCCGTGAAAGTACCCTAATTTGACCAAAACTCTAATGGTAGAAGAGAGTTCAATTGTTGGTGGAGAGATTGGAGGAGAGGATAATGAGGGGATCATGGGATTTGGTGGATAGATGGAGAGAATTTAGGAGAATTTTGGGGGATTTTAGATGTAGGGGGTTGTAGTGCCGAATTTGATTTCTTGAACAGAGAGTTTTGGCTGAGGTTGGAAAGGTGGGAAGAGTCAAGTGTGTGGATTGTGCAGAGGTCTTGCCGAACTAAAAGTGTTTTTTTTTGTCAAAATCGACATTAGTTTACCCCTTTTTGCCTTGGGTGCCGAAATTGAGTCTCTGTTGTATTTCCTCTCTGCTTCTCATTTTGGTATTCTCCCTCTTTGCATATTTTTTTCTTTTGTTAACTACTCTGATTTTGTTTCTTTCCTTCCCTCTCTCAATTGTTCCTTTCTTAGACCGAGCGCTCTTCGCCTCCCTCTATAATTCTTTTTCGAATTCTTGCTAGCTCTTTCTCAATCGGTTCTGAGCCGACACCACTTCCTTTTGTGCTTGTGTCGAATATCCTTATTCCTTCTCCTTCTTTTCTTGTTCGGCTTCCTTCAAGTTCCCCCTGTATTGCTAGCTGAATACCCTCTTCTCTTGTAGCCGAATCCGTCCCTGCATTCGATTAAGGTAATTGGGTTTTCAATTTGGGTTGTTGAATTCTTGGCCATAGCCGAAACTTGTTATTGTTGTCATCTTTGTGTGGGTTCACAGTTGTTTTGATTTCTCTTTCTATTTCTGTGTCATAATAGCTCTCCCTCTAACCTCTTCTTTTCTCTTCTGATTACTTCCAAGGGTGTGATTGTGCCATCGCGTGCCTTGATTTTAGGGTGTGCTGTTGTAGGCCGATTACTGCTATCTTCCATTCTTAGTTCTACATTTCGATAGGTCATGCACTTGGTTCAGGTTAATTACGTTTATGGTATTAGTTAACAAGATTAAATTGTAATGCAGATTTTGCCAAAGATCTTGAAATCAACCCTTGTTAGTGGTTTAAGTTGGTTAAATCACACTCGTTCAAATCAAGGCAAGTATCAATATTAGTTAGATTAAGTGTTAAAAAGAGGGTGTTTAACCTTAATGATGATAAGTGACTAATCGAAGTTCTGATTGTGATAGGTTTGGAATACTTGTGGGCCAGTAGCGCATTTTCGCAATCAAGTGTGTAACCATACTGCCATATTCGTAAATCGGCAAAAGCTGAAAAATGTGACCATAGAAACTACACGGACGTACGCTAGCACGTGTGGTATTTCAGACCCAAAAACGTAGGGGTTAGATCGGAGAGGCCACCATGGGCGATCTCATGGACTTAGGCCGACTTGGGCCATATCGGGCGAAAATAAGCCTTGTGGTCCCCACGGACCTCTGAGATCTAGACGGGTAAACCACTCGAACGAGTAGAAAAATATTGGGCCAGGCGTGTATTTCACACGACCAAGTCCATATTTGGGCTTTGTGGGCCACACGGCGTGTGGGCCCACATGGGCCCGCATAATGGGTCTTGGGCCCATTTTCACTGTTTGACTGTTAAGGTTGCATGGGTCACCCAAGACGACTGTGGACCTACTGTTGGGTCGGTAAGTATACCTATACCCCAATATGATGAAATGACTGTTATACCCCTATGAGGTAAAATGGCTGATATGCCCTATGATATGTATGACTATATTCGAGCATGCCGTTATATATATTGCATACACATATGATATTATGCTATGACGCATAACATATTGCATGGGAATGGTTTTATTTTGATTGGAGGAAGTATCTTTGTCTTGGCAAATCTGCTGAAATATCTTTTGTTTAGTCTGCAAGCAGGTGCTATATTTTTAGAGTGTAGGGATGGGTGGGTTGATTTTATCCCCACATGGAGTGTAGGGCTGGACAAAGTGGAGTGTAGAGGCTGGTTGGGTAGGATTTCTGCTTGCATTCTGTATTGATACTATTACTGAATTGGGCTAAGGCCCACACTGATACTACTACTGAATTGGGCTAAGACCCACACTGATATTGTTACCGAATGGGCTAAGGACCTAACTGAAACTAATCTATTACTGATATGGGCTTAGCCCAGATTGTAATTACCTATTGTATGCTTGACTGTCTGTTTGTTAAGGGATTACACACTGAGTTTTCGTAAACTCACCCTACTGTTTAATTGCGTAAGTAATCCCCAGTCTTAGGCGGGTCGGTGCTGCGAAGGACTCCTGGGTGGCCACACAACTGTATGGACTTTTTATTAATTTTTAATTTATATTTTAATTTAGGTATTTGGTTATAGAATAAGTCCCCTTTAATTTTTAACTTTTAATTTGGGATTTGATTCATATATGTTAGTAGTAGGACACGGGTTTTCAAAATGACAAATGCTTTTCAAAACACCACGTTTACGCAACATATTTCAAAAAGCTTCCACAACAAACAATGTTTTGAAAGGTAACTACGATTTAATATGATTAACATTTTGCTAAACAACTTGAATTTTAACATTGAACAAGACAACCTAAATACTAGTTAAGATGACAAAGAGGTTTAATATAAAACGGGCTTTCAATGATATCCTAATTTTTGAAAAACACTTTCATGTGACATTACTAGATTCGGCCATAACATCTAGGTCGGGTTTGGGGTGTTACAAAATGTACACTCTTTTACACTGTGGATACCAGTAAACACTTCTAGCCTTAAGCCTACTCTAGACATGTTTAATATGTGTAACTGCCTTCCCCTCTCTCTGCTCAAACACTTTCCACTCTATATTATTGTTCTTTATGAAGATATCAACAAGTCTCTGCTTATTTGGGCGTATTGTAGGTATCCTCCCTCTGCCATAGTATATTCGAGGCCTAGATTTCAAAGATGACAATTGGCTACCAGAGCCTGTCATGGCAAATGCATCAACTGCAGTGCAGGCAATGAAGTACATTGCTGCCAGCTACAGATGAAAGGTCATAATATGTCATTGCACTCACACAAAGTATAATAATAACCAACATTGATAAGAGCATAGAAAACCATTTTTCCTAATCTTACTAGTCTTAGAGAAGATATATAAAAAGTATTAATATAATAATTTCTAAATATTTAACTTGTTTATTTCATAGTTTATATCACTGATAGGAGACTGCATGAAAATAATCCGAAAACAAGCATTGGCAGCTTGTACATAGTGAAAAGAGCTAATGCCAAAATAATTTTGAAAGCTCAAATTTTGGTAAAGTACAACAGCCAAAGGACCAACAACTCATCAATGCTACAATAGCAAAACCTACACTTTTCATTAAACAAGAAGTGGATATACCGCATTGTTACCTGAGATGAGAAAAATGGTTCAAGTTTGGCAGATGAAAGCAAATTCTCTCTGGTAATTAAATTAGTTAAGGATACAAGCTTGTCAAAGCAGCTAATCTTGATGTCCCTCTAGATGTTTGTGCCCCTGCGACATATATTTGAGTCTTACGATTCAAACCTAGAGTAGCAAGCATAAGTACAGCTTCTTCTGGTGTTAATGGACATAACCCTTCAAATCTGAGCATGGTAGGAGAAGGTAACCTGAACCAAGTAAAACAGTTGGCTTCGATATAAAGCAATATTTTGCATGTTTCTTCTCCAAATTCAAAAGGAATGATATGGCATAAATTTCACTTCATCATTGGAATTCTCCCTTTTTCAAATTATATTCAACCAACATGAACAAAGAAATTACAAAAGTAGTGAAGGAAAACTAATAAAAAATTAATTTGTATACCATATGGAGTGTTGGTATACAAATTAAACACTTCATTTCAACATAAAACACCCAAAAAGATCAGTTTTTCTTAAACATAATTAATAATCAAGACCTACCAAACAAGAGAAACCATGGAATTCCCATGAAAATAAATACCCTTTTGTTTTAAACTGAAAAAAAAACTTGATTCTAAGAAAACTAAACAACACAAAATGACATAAACCCAAATTAGAAAATAGGTCTAATTTTAAATGGCATTCAAAGAAAAGTACAGCAATGCAAGAAATCAACTCAAAACAGTAATCCATAGCTAATACAAGAAGAATGTGAAAATCTACATAAAAATAAAAACCCAGGAGAAGAAAACCCAACAAAGAAAATCCATGAAAAATAGATAATGTTCTACGTTGCTAGATCTCTCAAAAGGATCTCAAGATCTTCAAAAATAATAACAACGAAAGAGAGAAATAGTTTACCTTAAAGGAGGTTGTGATAACGAGGAGTAATGCCAATGGCCAGAGGTGAAGCAAGCAAGTAAGGGAGGCTGAGACTGAGAGGGGCTATCAGGGTGAGTGAAAGGGTTTCAGATGTAAGAAAGTAGAGAGGGTAAAAATGAAACCTTGGGCATGGAATCACCCATTCAGTAGGGAGGGCACAAAATATGTATGTTGTTTATTCCCTGAATAAGCCTTTATTCAAAATAGGCCATAATAGGGCATTCCACTCAACCAAACAATGGTTTGGTAGTGGGCTCGCTGAATTGGGCTATAATACATTCAAAAGTCAGGCAACCAAACATGGTTTTAAAAACTAACACATAAATTATAACAAACAAGCACAAATCATCCACAAACATTAAAAGAGGACTAATTTCCATTTCAAACCTTGAATAATTACTATTTAGCCCTTTTAGCCATTAAAAATAAACAATGATTAACTTTTACAATTTTTATGATTTAGCCCTTGTACCCTAATTAACCACTAATTCGACAAAATTACCTAACCAAATTTCAATTCACTTATAAAATAACTTTAAATATTTATAGGTTTTGGTTTACGGAAACGAGGTCCCAATACCTCATTTTCTGACACCACTAACTTTAAAGTCAAAACACTTCCACCTTATGTAACACCCTAAACCTAGCCTGGACGTTATGGCCGAATCTAGCGATGTTGCATGGTAGTGTGTTTGAAAACTATAGCTTGTGTTGAAAAACTGTAACTTAGCTTCAAACACCTTCCGTTTAGAACTTTTCATTATCTTTTGTTAATCTCCAAAGTCACAGTTTTGATTCAGTCGTTAATTTTCAAAATATTTTACGTTGCGGAAGCTTTTTAAAATAGTTTGTGTCCTTGTAGGTATTTTGCTAAAATACAGTGTTTTACCTACCTCTAGCAAATATAAAATATAAGGTAATACAAAATCCAAATTTAAAGAAGAAATCCATAGAGGCCATTATTACATTAAATACCCCAAATAAAACTTTTAAAAAAATCTAATTAAGTATGAAACAGTGTAAAAAGGGGTCGTGTGGCCACCGCTGAGTCCTCCGCCGCTCCGATCCGTCTAAGTCTGGGGATTACATGTACAAATAAAACAGAAGGGTGAGTTTACGAAAACTCAGTGTGTAATCCCCATATAAACAAGCAGAGAGAATGTAATCATAGCCTGGGCCTAAGCCCATTTCAGTAACAGTTTCTGTTTCAATTAGGGCCTTAGCCCATTACCATAAAGAAGCAGTCATGCATTTGAGCTTTGACCCATTACAGTATCAATATTCAGTACAGTAACAGATATATAGTATCAAATCCTACTCAACCAGCCTCTACACTCCAACTCCGCCCAACCCTACACTCCATGTGGGGATATAATCAACCCACCCATCCCTACACTCTAAAAAGTACAGAATGCGACACTAAATAATAGTTTGCACTTCTTCCAAATAATATTAGCCCCCAACCCAATGCAATGCAATATACAAATATGACATGCTATAACATAATATCATGAATGTAATCAGTGTATACAGTATCAAATCAGTGAAACATCATCATACTTATTCATAATAGTCATACAGTTATTTCAGTCAGTTAAGGGTCTAGGTAAGCTTACCGACCCTTCAGTAGGTCTACAGTCAACTCGGGCGACCCGTGCAACCTTAGCAGTAAAATAGTTAAAATCTCATGTGGGCTCACACGCCAGTATGGCCCACACAGCCCAAAATGGCCCAATATGCCCACATGTCCATGTGGATCAGTTGTGTGGGGCCCACACGCTCGTGTGGCCTACACGGCCCAATTCAGCCCGGCTCACGAATCGCACATGGCTAGCCTTGTTGATCACATGCCCGTGTTCGGTCACACGGCCTACCACACGGGCGATCGCACGCCCATGTCGCGTCAACATTCACCTATTTTGGCTTTTGTCGAATTCCAATTCCAAAGTTTTGTTTACACACCTAGTTTCTATTTGCTGAGAAAATGCCCCAAGTCTTTGAAACCTACACTTGACTTAACGATCACCAAATATTCTCTTAAACATTTACTCAATTGAATACACACAAGTTGACCAAGCGTTAAACTCACAACAACATTGCCTTTAATCGAGTAAAGAGAGAGGTTTCGCCCACTTAAGATGTCAATCAGAGTCCTCCAGCCCTTTGCTCAACTCCTAACCAACCAACAGAAAATCCCTTTAAACCACTTAACCAAACAAAATTTAATCAAGAAGTAGAAGCATAACTTACCATACCACAAAAACGTATGCTTACTCATGGAACGAATGAACACAAGGAAGCAAATAGGAAAAGAAAATAGGTAAGAGGGGAAAGAACTTTCGGTAACAATTTTGGCAGCAATTCGGCAGCAAAGAGAATAAATTCAAAACGTCAAAAGATTAGGAGCAACCAAGATTTAAGAAAAGAAACAGTTATCATTTAGCTTGAGAAGAAAAGGAAAAGAACAAAAGATGAAAGCAAAAAGAAAAACCAAAAGCAGAAATGGCAAAACTATCAAAAAATTGGGGAATGAGAGAGGGTAGCCGAAATTGCCACCACTAGTTTCGATTCTATCCAAACTCTTTTATCCAAATCTCCCTAAAACACTCCCCTCAATCCCTTAACAACAAAAATTCCCTCAACATCCTCCTAAAAATTGGCCACAACATCCCACACTCCTCAAATGCTCAGAATTTTACCACATTTCAAACTCTTTCAACGCACATGTACAAAAAAAACCCTCTTGCACATACAGAGATTCGAACTCAAGACCCCTAGCACTTCAACACACCACTTAACCACCAGACCAACAGGCCCATTTTGAAATATTTTCCCAAAATTTATTTATAAGCTTACTAACTAGAGATAGGGGTTTATTCATAAAAATGCCAAATTTGCCCAACTCTAGGCTTGAACCCAAGACTTCTTAGACACTCCCAGAACATTTAACCACTAAAGCAAACAAATATTAGTGACACAAACATACAATAAATAAATATAAGATATTTTTGGGGCGTTACACCTTAACTACTAACCATTCCATAAAATTTCAAGACTGAAAGTCCATATAGCATTGAATTAAACTTGTAAATATTAAATAATATTATTTACTAACTCACTAATCGAAAAATGTGGTTCTAAAACCACTATTTCTGGCATCACTAAAAACCGGGTTGTTACAGGTGATGTCGTGACTTCCAATAGGTGATGTCGCAAATTTGAAGATAGTAGTCAACTTTCCAACCTAAGGACCAATTTTTAAAACTTTTTAACATTATAGTGTCGACATTGTGACATCAAATAGGGGATGCCACGAAAAGATAGCCTAGTCTCTCTACATTCAAGGTGTGAAGTAATGACATTCACAATAGACCACTAAGGTCTAATTTCCATACATTTCCAAGCTAACATAAGACCATATTGGTTTGGAATAAGGCCCCAACTTGACCATTCCCATACCTAAAATAGTTCATTTTACAAATTCAATTCAATCAACATCATTTTCATACATGGCCAATGCCATTTACAAATAGCCACACAAAAAAATACCATCATTCCCTATCAACCTATACCAATTCAAGATTATGACATTTTTACTTGTGCAATTTGAACATAAAAACTCACCTAACTTTAACATGAACCAAAAAAATGCATAAGCTAACTATAGTTCAAGCATAACCTTTAAAAATACTAATCCCAAACATTGATCCATTTGATTAATCAAACTACCTCACCTTGCAACCTTTAACATGCCAAAACATACAAGATTAAGATCACTACTCATGCTAGCATTGGACATGATCAATACCAAACATTATATAAGTCATGAGCAACTTCAATTCACAAATTGATCATAATCAAAATAGCCATAACTACCTATCCAAAAAATGCTCATTTGCATACTAAGGTTCCCTTATATACATGCTACAACACTAGGACTAAAAATGAACATTATTCTAGCGTCTTTTGACAGTGTGTGCTTCTCATTAATCTGACTCGGTAAGTTTCACAACGTGATGATATATAAGGGAAAGAAACAACTAAAGTAAGTATTCAAATTGCTTAGCAAGTTCATATGGAAAAATATTATGTTTACCATGTTCTTATATAAGCATAATAGCAACACTTAGTTTGGTATAATGTTGGCTAGAACATGGCATTCAAAACATCAACAAGGTGAGTGTAACAACCCGTTTTTAGTAAAATCAAAATAGTGGTTTCGAGACCACAAATCCAAGGTTGAAAATTTATTTTAATATTATTTTAAGTGTTTACAGCATGATAATGTGATTATGTGAAAATTTCATGAAGAAATTTTATCGTTTAAATGGTTAACTTGGTAAAAAGGACTAAATCGCATAAAGTGTAAAACTTGTGTTCTATTAGCTAAAAGTGTTAAATAGCTATAAAACCTTAAATTTAAGGTCTTTAAATAGAAATTAGACCATTATTGTGATAGTGTATGATAATGGCATGGCATAAATGAAGTTTTGAATTAATTTAAAGGTTAATTTTGGTATTTGATTATTAAAGGTTATTTTAATTAAAAACAAAAACACAAAATTTGGTGGCATTCATCTTCTTAGTCGAATTTAGAAGAAAAAAATAAGCCATATTATTTCATCTAGGGTTCGGTCATTTGAAAGCAAAATTGGTAAGTCATTTTGACTCGATTTTTAATGATTTCTATGTTTTTTATATTGTTGCTTCGTATTCTAGCTAGCCCGTACCAAAAATTTTGAAATTGTTGAAGATTGTTTAGCTTTAAAATATTGAATGCTTGAGTAATTTGATGATTTATGATAGATTTGAAAGGTTTAATGTTAGATTAATAGTTTTTGTAAAGTAATTTTTGACAAAAATGTCAAAAAGGGATTAAATTGAGAAAATGTGGAATGTGGTGGTTAAAAGTGTAAACAGATTGAAAATATGGGCTGCTAGTAACACGTATTAAATTTAGCTAAGCATGGGTTTGTACTAAATTGCATGAATTTGCAATTTTATGTGATAAGGACTAAATTGTAAAAAAATAAAAGTTTAGGGGCAAATGTGTAAAATAGCCCTAATGTATATTTTGGATTGATTTGAATAAATAGTTGATTAAATGAGTTAATTTTAAATATAGATACCAATAAATGTAACACCCCAAACCCGGCATTGACGTTATGGCTAAATCAAACGATGTCACATCGTAAGGCTTTTCGAAAAATATGTCATTGCGAAATCCCCTTTTCTATTTAACCTTTTTTCATTATCTTATGTTAATTTCAAATCATGTAGTTCATTTTCAAAACATTAACCATTTGCAAATTGGTATTCAATTTCCAAAATGATTTTCATTACGAAAGCTTTTAAACAGTTTGTGTGGTCATGGTATTTTCATAAAACATCAATCTTATTTGAAAACCCGAGTTTTAACTATCACTAGCAGATTTAAATCATAAAACCGTATAAATCCAAATTTAAACCAAAATCCGTAAAGGCCATAATTACAGCAAAATACTCCCAAATAAAAGTAAAATCATGAATAGGCAATAAACAGTGTAAAAGAAGTCGTACGGCCACCACTGAGTCCTTCGCTGTACCGACTCGCCTACATCTAAGGATTACCTGTACAGATTAAACAAAAAGGGTGAGTTTACATAAACTCAGAGTGTAATCCCCATACGAACAGACAACAACTAGATAATCATAGTCTGGGCTTAAGCCCTTTTCAGTATCAATATCAGTCCAGTTTGGGCCTTAGCCCATCTCAGTACAAAAACGGTCATGCAGTAGGGCTTTAGCCCATTACAGTATCAGTAGCAGTAATAGATATGCAGCCACAGAAATCCTACCCATCCAGCCTCTACACACCATCACCATCCAAACATGCACTCCATGTGGGGATATAATGAACCCACCCATCCCTACACTCCAGGTAGTACCGAATGCGGCACTAGACAGTAGTTTGCAGCTGTGCTACCAGTAAATTAGGCTCGAAGCCTTTTAGTACACTTTCTCCAAAAAATATCAACCCCCAACCCAATGCAATGTAATATACAGTTATGACATGCTTTAGCATGGTAACAGTACAAATAGTATCAGTTCAGTGAAACATCATCACGCTCGATAACATGTATACATATACATCAATCATACTGTCATATCATTCAATTAGGGGTCTAGGTAAGCTTACCGACCCTACCGTAGGTTCACAGTCGTCTTAGGTGACCCATGTAACCTTGGCAACAAATCAGTGAAAATTGGCTCACACGCTCAAGTTGTCAGCCCGTGTGGGCCCACACGCCTGTGTGGCCCACACAACCTAAATTGGCCTTGGTCGTATGGATCACACAGCCAGGCCCAGAATCTCACACACCTATGTGGCTTACCTGTGTAGGCCCACACGCTCGTGTAGCTCACACGGCCCAAATTGGTCGAGCTCGTGTGTCGCACACTGCCTACTTAGCCATCATACGACCGTGTTTGGTGTGCACAGCCTGGCCTCATTGATCACACGCCAGTGTTATGGCACACAACTTACCACACTGCCGTGTGACGTCAATAGCATAGTTTTCAGCCTTCGCTAAAACCTCATTTTCTGTATTTTCGAGTACATATCTGGTTTGATTTCTACACATAATCACTCCCGAGCCCTCCAGAACCTCGCTTAAGCAACCCTAATTTCGCACAGCCACAGCGTAAATTGGGATCCACCAGCCCCTTAATTTGTGCCGAATACCACACGAAAAGTAGAGACATGAAATGACGACGAGAAGGAGGCAAAAATCGAGTTAGGAGAATGAGAAAATAGCATGAAAAATAGGAAAGAAAAGAAGAAAGGAAAAAAGGTAGCAATGGGGAATTTCGACTACAGCAAAAAGAAAAAAAATAGAAGAAAAGGCGTTAGTTTTTCGTTCTCCAGAGAGAATTTTGGTACCCAAGTGCTTCCACAAATCCCCACTGCATCAACAACCCTTAATTTTCTTCATCAAATTCTACTAACCACCACTACTCGGAGTCCACTAATAGCACAACTCTAGCCGAACCAAGAGCAAAAGTAATACTACTTGTCATCGCAGAGAATCGAATCCAAGACCTCTAGCATGCTAACCCCCCACTTAACCACTAGACCAGCAGGCCCATTCTGTTATTTTTTAACATACTTATCCTTATAAGCCTACTGGCCAGAGATAGGGATTATTCTTATAAAAACAAAAATTTTGCTCAAAACAAAGGCTTGAACCCAAGACTTCTCTAACACTCCCAGACTCATAACCACTGAAGCAGATACACACATGTGTCACAAACATACAGAAATAAATATAAGGCATTTTTGGGGCATTACAACTCTACCCTCTAAAAGAAAATTTCGGCCTGAAAATTTTATCTGATCAGAACAGCTGAGGATACTGCTGATGCATCGCATCCTCAGGCTCCCACGTGACCTCTTCAGAGCTATGATTATGCTATAGAGCCTTAACCAGAAGGATGGATTTTCTCTTCAGAATCTTAACATCACGATCCAATATCTGAATCGGCTCCTCCTTGAAGGTTAGATCTAGCCTAACCTCAATCTCCTCCACAGGAACAATATGCGTGGGATCAGAGCGATAGCGCCTCAATATCGAGACATGGAAAACATCATGAATCTGATCCAACTCTGGAGGTAGCTCTAACTGGTAGGCAACCGGTCCCACTCGCTTCAGAATACGGTAAGGCGCAATAAACCTAGGGTTCAACTTAACCTTATGACCAAACCTCAGTACTTTCTTCCATGGCAAGACCTTAAGAAAAATAGAGTCTCCCACAGAATACTCGATTTCACGATGCTTTAAGTCTGTGTAAGACTTCTGTCTATCAGATGCCACTTTCAGTCAGTCTCGAATCAGTCTAACTTTATCCTCGGTATCAGAAACCAGTTCAGGGCTCAGAACACATCGCTCACCCAACCCAGTCCAACATGAAGGAGTGTGACACCCACGACCATTAATGCCTCATAAGGTGCTATCTAAATACTAGACTGATAGCTATTGTTATAAGCAAACTCTGCTAGCGCCAGGTAATTCTCCCAACTGCCTCAGAAGTCAATCACACAACTCCTCAACATATCCTCCAATATCTAAATGACCATCTATTTGAGGATGAAATGCAGTACTGAAGTCCAACCTTATACCCAGAGCTTCATGTAGCTTCTTCCAGAACCGAGACGTGAAGCGAGGATCCCTATCAGAGATGATCGACACAGGTACTCCATGCAATCTCACTATCTCAGACACATACAGTTTAGCCAGCTTCTATAGAGATTAGTTAGTACGAACCGGTATGAATGGGCAGACTTGGTCAATCAATCCACGATGACCCATACAAAATCCTTCTTAGTGGGTGTGAGGGTAACCCACTAACGAAGTCTATAATCACTCGCTCCCACTTCCAAAGTGGAATCTTAACTGGCTGCAACAAACCCGAATGTAACTGATGCTTAGCCTTAACCTGCTGGCATGTCAGATACTTAGCCACAAAATTGGTAACCTCTCGTTTAAGACCTGGCCACCAGTATAACTCACGAAGGTCTCGGTACATCTTATTTTTGCTAGGATGCATAGCATAAAGGCTACTATGCGCCTCTCTCAGTATTAACTACCTCAATTCAGTGTCTTTTGGCACACAGACTCTTCCACGAAAATAGAGTACCTCTTCGCTATTCAGCCCAAAGTCCTCAGTAAGCCCACTCTCAACATGTCGGAAATGAAGACCCAACAATTCGTTTTTCAACTGCTTCCCGTTAATCTGCTCAATCCACGTAGGCTTAACCTAAAGCTCCGTTAGCGACTTCCATCATCAAATAAACTGAGGCAAGTAAACATCGCCCTCAAATCAGTTATAACCTTACGGCTCAGTGCGTCGTCCACCATATTGGCCTTACTAGAATGTTATTCAATCGTACAGTCGTAATCTTTAAGCAGCTCAATCCATCTACGCTGCCTAAGATTCAATTCCTTCTAAGTGAGGAGGTACTTGAGGCTCTGTGATCAGTGTAGATGATACACTTTAAACCATATAGGTAGTGCCTCTAGATTTTTAGTTCGAACACCACTACGGCCAACTCTAGGTCATGCATTGGATAATTCGCCTCATGAGTCTTAAGCTGACAAGATGCATATGCTACCACCTTACCCTCTTGCATCAACACACATCCCAAACCAACATATGATGTATCACTGTACAGAGTAAACTCTTTTCCAGACTCTCACTATATCAAAACAGAGGCCTCAGTCAATACAGTTTTGAGCTTCTCAAAGCTCTCTTGTTGTACATCAATCCAATTAAACGGCACTGCCTTACGTAGCAGCTTAGTCAAGGGTGCTACAATAAGTGGAAACCCCTCTACAAATCGTCAATTATACCCTATCAGTCCCAGAAAACTACGGATCTTAGATACAGTCTTAGGCTACTTTCAATCCAAGACAGCCTCAATCTTTCGAGGATCGACTCTCATCCCCTTGGCAAAAACCACATGTCCTAGAAACGTTACTTCACGTAACCAGAACTCACATTTACTGAACTTGGCGTACAGTTGTTTCTCTCACAGAATCTGTAGAACCACTCTGAGATGTTTATCATATTTATCATCAGATCCATAAAAGCTACTGGTGCATTAGTCAGTCCAAATGGCATTACGAGGAACTCGTAGAATCTATAACGAGTCCTAAACACCGTCTAATGCACATCAGCCTTCTTAACTCTCAACTGGTGATACCCTGATCAGATATCAATCTTAGAGAAAATTGAAGCTCCTCGGAACTAGTCGAATAGATCATCAATCCTCGATAGGGGGTACTTATTCTTTATGGTCAACTTGTTCAGTTGTCGGTAATCAATGCACATACGCATGGGTCCATTCTTTATTTTCACGAATAGAACCGGTGCTCCCCACGGAGACATACTAAGACGGATGAACCCACGTTCCAGTAACTCTTGAATCTGATTCTTAAACTCCACGAGTTCTTTCAGTACCATTCTATAAGGGGCGATAGACACCGGAGCTATAACAGGAATGAGATCAATCTTAAATTCTACTTGACAATTCAAAGGTAACCCAGTTAGCTCTTCAGGAAAAACATCTGAAAAGTCCTTAACCGTCCTGATATCCTTAACCGAAGAATCCCCAGAATCTGAAACACTGATGTAGGCCAGATATGCCTCACATCCCTTTTGAACCAACTTTTCTGCCCTCAGAGCAGAAATTACATTCGATAAATAGTTTCGATGTTCCTAAATTACGACCACCTCGTTATCCTCGTCAGTTCTCAATACAACCCTTTTTGTGGCACAATAAGATCACTCGGTGTTTAACCAACCAGTCCATTTCCAGTATCAGATCAAACTTTTCAAAGGCAATTCCATCAGATCAGCCAGAAAAATAGCCCCTTGAACCTCTAAAGGAACATCTCTGAATAACTTATTTACCCTTACTGATTGTCTCAGCGGACTCAGTACAGTCACCTCACTTGCAGTGCTCTCAACCAAGTACCCAACTTTTCGGACACAGTACAAGCTATATAGGAGTGAGTGGATCCCATATCTATCAATGCAGTATAAGGTACACTATAAATAAAGAACGTATCCGTGATGACGTCCAGAGCATCTCCATCCTCTCGACAATGTGCAACATAAACTAAAGCCGACTACCTCACCCTAGTATAACCAGCACCTCTGCCCGGTGCTATCTGACCACAGCCCAACCTATCACCACCACTGGTCTGACCATGGCCTCTCAGTGGCTACTGAACTACTCTCAATGGTGGTGCAGTACCAGTACTCGGAGCTTGCATCTAACCGAACCTCCAAGAACACTCTCTAATACGGTGCTCTAATGAATCGCACCTTAAACAAGCCCCAGTTCTTTTCTAACACTCGCCCTGATGGCGTCTGCTACAATCAGTACACGACGGCTACCCAGTAGCAGCAATAGAAGCCCCAAATCTGATCGACCCATCAACTCTGGCCTTTTTATTAGGCCTTTGAACGAAACTCGAGGGCTCTGAATCCCTCTTGCTCCTACCTCTCTCTCAGTTCTGGTGCTCAACGTGCTTTACTTCCTCGGTGATCTTTGCCTTATCAACTAACCCAGCAAAATCTTGTTCCTCTGTGGAGCTATCAGAACCCTCAGATTATCCCTAAGGTCATCCTCGAAGTGAACATATCGCTCGTACTCAGTCGCCACCACACCTCGCGTATAGCGGCTCAATCTCAGAAATTCGACCTCATACTCGGCCACTGATCTATCCCCCTGAATCAAATTTAGAAATTCTCTCCTACGGGAATCCACATAACTGACCCTCACATACTTCCCCTGGAAAGCAGTCTTAAAGAATTCCCAAGTCAGTCGATCGGGTTGAGTTCCCTCATTAACAGTAAGTCACCACTGACATGCCTCATCACGTAGCAGCGATATAGCACCCTTTAATTTTTGCTCAGGAGTACAGTCCAGATCGTCCATAATCCTCTCTGTGGCCTCTATCCAGTACTCAACCACATTAGGGGCAACTCCTACAATACCCCTAAAAAGCTTAGCTCCGTTAGACCGGAGTCGTTCCGTAACTAACCTACAGCCTTTAGCTCTAGTATTGGGCCCAACGACCCTCTCTAAAATCCTCAACATGGCCTGGGACAGAGCGTCGTCCTCAGCCGCTCAATCATAAGATCCAATCTCAGTCACAGGTGAGGTCGGCATCTCACTAGTATCCAAATTAAGCAGATTGCCAGATGACGAAGATCCAGCTCGAGCACCTCTACGGCCTCTACAACGGCTTCTTGTACCCCATCCACGAGTACCTCTAGTGCACATTGTCTAGTTGCATTTTATCTATATTAATAGTTTTAGGAATCAATTTACAATTCCAGTGTTTATTAACAGATATTTTATGAAGATAGTATCAGAAGTGTGAAGTTTCTTTCGTACATCACGGTGTCAATCAATGTCTATCAGTTTTACTACAATCTCGGTATACCCTATTTTGGATGTTTCTAGTACAGTCTATCTATAGTAGTCTAAGTATATACTACCTATAGCAATTTCAGGATATACTATCAAAAATAGTTTCAGGAACTTACCAGATCGACGCCGGAGACTTAGTGTACCACACTTCCAGTAACAACATTTAAAAATCAGTTATCATAAAATCATGAAACCACATCCACAGTCGAGTTTTGCAACCAGGCTCTGATACCACTAAATGTAACACCCCAAACTTGGCCTAGACGTTATGGTTGAATCTGACAATGTCACATGGTAGTGCTTTTCGAAAAATATGTTATTGAAAAATCCCTTTTTTTATTTAACCCTTTTTCATTATCATATGTTAATTTCAAAGCATGTCGTTCGTTTTTAAAACATTAACCATTTGAAATTGGTATTGAATTTCCAAAACATTTTTCATCGGAAGCTTTTAAACAGTTTGTGTGGTCGTGGTATTTTGATAAAACATCAATCTTATTTGAAAACCCGAGTTTTACCTATCACTAGCAAATTTAAATCATAAAACCGTATAAATCCAAATTTAAACCAAAATCTGTAAAGGCCATAATTACAGCAAAATACCCCCAAATAAAAGTAAAATCATGAACAGGTAATAAATAGTGTAAAAGAAGTCGTATGGCCACCACTGAGTCCTCTGCTGCACCGACCCGCCTATACTTGGGGATTACCTGTACAGATTAAACAAAAGGGGTGAGTTTATGTAAACTCAGTGTGTAATCCCCATACAAACAGACAACAACTAGATAATCACAGTCTGGGCTTAAACCCTTTTCAGTATCAGTATCAGTCCAGTTTGGGCCTTAGCCCATCTCAATACAAAAACGGTCATGCAGTATGGCTTTAGCCCATCACAGTATCAGTAGAAGTAATAGATATACAGTCACAGAAATCCTACCCATCTAGCCTCTACACACCATCTTCGTCCAACCCTACACTCCATGTGGGGATATAATCAACCCACTCATCCCTACACTCCAAGTAGTACCGAATGCGACACTAGACAGTAGTTTGCAGCTATGCTACCAGTAAATTAGACTCGAAGTCTTTCAGTACACTTCCTCCGAACAATATCAACCCCAACCCAATGCAATGTAATATACAGTTATGACATGCTTTAACATGGTAACAATACAAACAATATCAGTTCAGTGAAACATCATCACGCTCGATAACATGTATACATATACATCAATCATATAGTCATATCATTCAATTAGGGGTCTAGGTAAGCTTACCGACCCTACCGTAGGTTCACAGTTGTTCCTAGACAACCCGTGCAACCTTGGCAACAAATCAGTGAAAATGGGCTCACACGTCCATGTTGTCTGCCCATGTGGGCCCACACGCCTGTGTGGCCCACACGCCTGTGTGGTCCACACGCCTGAATTGGCCTTGGATGTATGGATTACACGGCCTGGCCCAGAATCCCACACGTCCGTGTGGGTTACTCATGTAGGCCTACACGCCCGTGTGGCCCACATGGCCCAAATTGGTCTAGCCCGTGTGTCGTACACGGCCTACCTGGCCATCACACGGCCATGTCTGGTACGCACAGCCTGGCCTCGTCGATCACACGCCAATGTTATGGCACACGGCCTATCATATGACCTACCACACGGCTGTGTGGCATCGACAGCATAGTTTTCAGCCTTCGCCAAAACCTCATTTTCTGTATTTTTTGGTACACACCTGGTTCGATTTCGACACTTAATCACTCCTGAGCCCTCCATAATCTCGCTTAAGCAACCCCAATTTCGCACAACCAGGGCATCAATTGGGATCCACTAGCCCCTTAATTTGTGCCGAATACCACACGAAAAGCAGAGACGTGAAATGACGATGGGAAGAAGGCAAAAATTGAGTTAGGAGAATGAGAAAATAGCGTGAAAAAAGGAAAGAAAAGAAGAAAAAAAAGGCATCAATGGGGAATTTTGGCTACAGCAAAAAGAAGAAAATGCGTCAGATTTTCTTTCTCTAGAAAGAATTTTGGTACCCAAGTGCTTCCACAAATCCCCACTATATCAACAACCCTTAATTTTCTCCATCAAATTCTACTAACCACCACTACTCGGAGTCCACTAATAGCACAACTCTAGCCGAACCTAGAGCAAAAGTAATACTACTTGCCATCAGAGAGAATCGAACCCAAGACCTCCAGCATGCTAACCACCCACTTAACCACTAGACCAGTAGACCATTCTGTTATATTTTAACACACTTATAAGCCTACTGGATAGAGATAGGGATTATTCATATAAAAATAAAAATTTTGCTCAAGACAATGCTTGAACCCAAGACTTCTCAAACACTCCTAGACTCATAACTACTGAATCAGATACACACTTGTGTCACAAACATACAGAAATAAATATAAGGCATTTTTGGGGCGTTACAATTTAGATCAGCAAAAATGAAATTCGAATCAAGATCGGGGAAAACGAAAGTTATCGACTAATCGACTCGATTCGTCATTTTCATGTTTGAGGTAAGTTCGTATGTAATAAGCATTATTATAATTATATTTTTGATGCTTTGATATTGCATAAATTGTATATACGAGATTACAGTTATGTTTGACAACAAATCGATTATTTGTGGCACTTAGTGTGCGATTCGACATAGCTTCGGCTATATATATGGCACTTAGTGTGCGAGAATGAGATAGTTTCGGCTATATATGGCACTTCGTGTGCGATTTTAGATAGCTTCGGCTATGTACGGCACTTAGTGTGCGAGATATCGAGTATGGCACTTAGTGTGTGAGATATTGAGTAAGGCTCTTCGTGTGCGAAATATTGAGTTTGAAGTGGCATTCTGTGTATGTATGAACTCGTTATGGAGTGGTACAGGTATGTACATGTATATTATGAGTTTAAAATTGAAGAAGTTACAAAGTTTATATATATAAGCTTATGAATAAGCAGGTGAAAGGTTTTTTAGTAAACATTAAGTACATGATAAAATGCTTAGATTGATGAATGTTGTATTTGTGATTAGTTAAGTTTATATCATATGAGCTTACTAAGCTATAAATTTTACTTTTTTTTATTTTTCCATGTCTTATAATTATTTCAAAGCTAGCTCAAATTCGGGGATCGTCGAAGATTACGTCACACTATCCAACCATCACTTTGGTACTTTTGAACTCTTGTTCTGGTCATATGGCATATATAGGATTATGGTCATTTTGGTTATGTTTTGAAAAATTAATTTTTCCATTTGAGATGACTTGTGAATGGTTATGTTTTGTTTGTATCTATAGCCATGAGATTTTCCTTAATTTGGCTAGTTTGGTTGTAAATATAAGTGTGCTTATGGTTTATGTTATGATATTTGTGGAATTGGTGTTATTCCTTTGAATTTGGAACAAAATGATGTAAATTGGGTATATGTTGATTAGATATGTTAATGCCATTTTATAATGTGTTTAATGATACTTGGAAATGGTTGATGAATAGATGGTGTTTATGATTGAGATTTAGGCTAAGAAATGTTTAGATGAAATGATAGGAATTATGGTTGATTTGGTTATTCTGGATTGCCTATTTTGCTTTGTTTTTGTGCCATATATGTAGGTGAAGGTGTGTACCAAATGGGGTGGTAAAATAGCTTGGTAAATAGCCAATTTTTGTCCACACGGGCAGAGACACGGGAGTGTGTCTTAGCCGTGTATGACACACGGTCATGTTACATAGTCGTGTGTCCCCTGGTGTTGAAATTGAATTGAAGTCAGTATGCTCCACAAGGTCTCACACACAGGCGTGTGATCGGCTGTGTGGTACAAGTTAGTATACCCCCCATATTGGCACATAGCCTAGTACATAGGCGTGTGTGGCCACTTCGAAAGGTACACGGGCTAAACACACGAGCGTGTATTGGCTGTGTGATGCAAGTCAGTATACTCTCTAGTTTTCACACGGCCTGGCACACGGGCGTGTCTTTGGCCGTATGAAGCAAGTCAGTATGTATGCCCTATTTCCACACGACCTATGATACGGGCGTGTCTAGTGGCCGTGTGAGACACTCGGCCTGGACACACGGGCGTGTGTCTCCTGTTTTGAGAAAAAATTTACTAAGTGTTGAAAGTTTCTCTAGTATCTAGTTTAGTCCCGAACCACTCCCAATGCATGTTTAAGGCCTCATAGGCTTGTTTAAGGGACATTATGATTGGATTGAATGATTTGTGAGAATGAATGCTTATTGTTTGATAATGTATGCTATATGTTGTAAATTGATCGGTAATACCTCGTAACCCTACTTCGGCGACAGATACGGGTTAGGGGTGTTACAGTGAGCACATATCTATATCAATGATCATTAGATGCCACAAGTATCTTAAACATAACAAGTCATATTACTTTCACATAACCTATCACAATGGCATATTCAACCATAAATCATAAGGTTATACTAAGCATATATGATTCAATTCAATCACCTTTTCAATAATAAATCATAAAGATGTATCATCTACAATTCAATCCATTCAAAACATTCCAGATTGGTTATCAAGTCTGTTTCACCACATTTCCAATTTTCCAATTTCATTTATATCATTTCGCCTGATGGAACCATAGATCATTTCGCCTAATTGAACCCTAGTAAAATAGACTCGGATACACAATTAAACTACACCACACCAAGTTGCTCATTTGAGTTGAATATATATCAGGTTACTCGTCTAGGCTAAACCTATATCATGCCACATCATGTAACAACCCGTTTTTCAATAATGTTGGGAATGGTGGTTTCGGGATCCCACTTTTTGATGATCGAGTCAGTAAATATGATTATTTAATATTTATGAATCAACTTTAGTATTATCTTGAATTTTCGGTCTAGTAATTTTATTAAACTGATAGTTAATTAAGGTACAAAGACTAAATCATAAAAGTCGTGAAAGTTTATCACTATAGAATTCTAATTAGCTAAAGGACCAAGTGAGTAATTAAACTATTTCTTAATAGTGAATAGTGGAAAATGATGTTATCTTCCACTCACTTGAAGTTAAATATGATTATGCTTTGATTAATCAAAGTTTAATTTAATTACTTAAAGTTTATTAAGTCTAATCAAAGTATAAAAAGAAAAATTAAAAGAAAATAAAGACACTTTCTTGCCTTCTCCATCGCCTCAAAACAAGGAAGGAAATAAGATTGGGTTTTAACATTTCTAATTTGGTCCCTCATTTAGTAAATTTTAAGTCATTTTCTTGTAAATTTTATGTTTTTGAATCCAGAAAGCTTGATTTTGCTAGCCCGGGGATTATTTTGAAAAAATGTTAAAGTTTGCAAAAGTTCCCATTGTTGAATATTAAAGCTTTTGGTACTAAATTGATAGATTTTGAGCTTAGATATGAAAAAGGACTAATATATGAAGTGAAAATTATTATTTTTGAACATAGGGTCTAAAGTGTGAATAATTCAAAATTAGCATGAAATCAATGTAATTATAGGTATTAAAGGGTTGTAGAAGGATGGAATTGAGATTGATTTTGAAATCAAAGCTCAAATTTGAAAGTTATGATAATTTTTATTTTAGGGACTAAATTGAATAAAATGTAAAACTTAAAAGATTATCTGATAAATGAAATTGAACTGATATATAGTTATAGTATGCTTCTAAACGATGTTTGGAATTTATAATTGTATTAAATTATGATTTAGATCGAGATTTAAACAAATTGGAGGTTATTCATGGAAAAAGAAAAATTATGAATTAGTCCTTGTCACTTTATCGGTTGTTTCTTTATTAGGTAAGTGCATATGGTATAAATATGTTTAAATCTCTATGTATACTATATGGTGAATTTATGTATGCATTGATGAACGTCAAAGTAAATCAATATTTACCACTAGAGGGTAAGATTGATATTAAATTGAAAGGAAAAAATATATGAGCCTACATGATGGAAATTACCCCAATGAAACTCCGTTAATGTATCGCACACATGGTTACAAGTTTATTCTGATGATTTAAAGATCCAGCATTTCCTATGGACTTGAAGATACATGTGGCACAGGTTTAACTTAGATGAGTAACATGATGTTGTTTTATAGGTTTAGCCCGAACGGATATTTGATGTGTTGATAAAAGGTTTAGCCCTGATAGGTAACTTGACACAAATGGATATGATTAGCTCGGATAAGCATCAAATATGATTAGTACCTATGTATTGGAATTCTTTTATAGTGTTTCATTGGGTAATTCACAAGATGCGAGATTCGAAATTGAATTACAAGTTAAGTGCTTAATGATCAAATGTAGCAAAGTGTAAGACTTAGTGACAAGCTTGTATATACATATGTGATTGAAAGTTAGATTAATTGAATTTCAAAGTTATGAATTGTTATGTATAGTATTTGAATGTTATATGATTGAATATGAATCAAGCTCACCATGTTGTGATTGTATTTTGTTATGTTACGCAATTGAGTTATATACTTTAGTTTACCCTAAGTACTTGTTTTATGAGGTAAGATAACTGTTTATTACATATGAGCTTACTGAGCATTCTGTAATGCTTACCTTGTTGCTTTTCTTTCTCTTGTAGGTTTTAACTTTTGGAACATGTCAATCGGATCCGTGAAGATCTCACACTATCTATCTCTTAATTTGGTAGATTTTTTATTTCTTGAAACCGGTTATATGTGGCATGTACTTAAGGGTGTCTAGTAATTGTAATGTTAAGTATGTTTGAGCCATAAATGATTAAACTCTTATGGTAATGGAACTTTGATCATGTTCATAGTTTTGGTGCTATGTTATATGTGTGTATATATATATAGTAACTTGTCATATGGAATGGATGATTAGCATGAAATGGTATAGCTTAGTTAATGGCTTCATGCATCCTTGTTGTGAATTGGTGCCAATTGTGGCATATTGGTTAGATGTCTAGAAAGATGGTATATATAATATGTTTTGGATTGATTTTGAATGGCTGAAGCATGATAGTTAAGTTAGTATCTAGTTAGGTGATTTTTAAGTGTATTGATGCTAAGTTAAGGCAAAACAAATTAAATGACTTTGGTTTGGACTAAGTAATGAGACAACATGTATTTTGAAGTGTTTTATGCAAGCATGATATGTGCTTTTAGGTATATATTGTACGCATCATGGTTTAGGCATGAAAAGGGACCAAAATGTGAGATTTTTTACCTTTTGGCAAAAAGTATCGATACCATAGAGTAAAGTATTGGTACTTTACCAAATGAATAGTATTTTAAAATGACATAATGTCAATTTGGTATCGATACCCATATAAAGTATCGATACTTAATTCTAAGGATCGATACTTTATAAAGGTATCAATACAGCTTGACTTGTGTCAAAAGTTTTGAAATTGGCAGAACGTCAAAATGGTATCGATACTCAATTTGGTATCGATACATCCTGACAGAGGTATCAATACCTTTTTCATAGTATTGATACTTGTAAAATTTAACTTAATTTTTGAAATATCAAAGCTAAAGGTAGTATCGATACTTGATCTGGGTATCAATACCTATTGCACTTACTTTGAAAAGTTACAATTTGGTCCTTATTCATGCTCGCATCAACTTAAGAGCTTTCGTAAGCTCGATTGATTCCAGTTTTGCTTATATATTGTATTATGCATGCATTTATGATTGTAATCAATGATTGAATAAATAGTTATTGATAATTAAATGCGTTTTGCTCCAATAGTAGCATCTCATAACTCGAGTCTGATGACCGGGTCGGGTGAGGGGTGTTATATATCAAGTTACTCATGCAAGCTAAACCTATGTCACATAATACCTGAGAATCTGAAACAAATGTTGGATCTTATTAAATTCTATAATAATCCCCGTACAAGTGCGCACATGACCCTATTAGCATGCCAATCGTATCCTAACCTTTTACTTAGTTCACATGGGCATCATTTACACATGTAACATTACCAATCCTTGTAAACAATAGTTTTCACATGATTATCCCCTATAATTATCCATATTTCATATCATACCTTGTACATGAACACATGTTTCATTTACATGCCCCATAATCAATCAAAATTTCGTATTTGTACCCTGTAAAATTACATAATAGTCAATTACCACATAACATTTCAATTCAGTCCATCACCAGCCATATATGCCAATTTCACTAGTGTTCCAATTATATTCAAACATATATATATGAAATCAAGCACAAAATTTCACATAAGATAGTAAGTTCCATATGAACTTACTTGTTCAAAATGTGAAAAGAGTGGATACTTTAGGGAGTAATCTACAATTTTAACTTTTCCCTTATTAACTCTAATTGGATTCAAATCTTGATCTATACAATTGTTTTCTAGAAACAATCAATACTAAACATTTTCATACTATGCCATGATATATATGATCCTATATACTTTTATCTTTTCTTCCCCTCATATTTTTCATTTTATTAAATTTAGTCTCTGAACTCGGGATAAGCATAACTTTTGATTCCTAGCTTCAGATTAAAATCCGATTTCATATATTATCATTAGAGAACTTATACTTTCTATTTCTAATATAGTTTCATAATAAGATTTACATTTATTCAATTTGGTCCCTAATGTAACAAAGTTAGCAAACAAACTAAATTAACTTTACAATCCAATCGTTTTCATAATCTAAGCTTAAAATCTATTAATTTTAAGTTTTATTCTTCAAGAAATCAACAATGACAACTTTCTAAAATTTTAACAGTTTCAAATCTATTAAAATTACATGAAAAAGTACTTAATTACCTTGAATAATAGTTGGTCGACTATTGAGTTGGATGAAAGGGTTTTTTTCTTTAAGTTTTCTTTCTTTTGGAAGGTGGAACAATATGGAAGATGACAATCTTCCCCTTTAGTTGTTATTTATATATAGATTAGCTTTAATTTTGTTTAATTAACCCTGTTTATTTAACTAATTAAGACATAATTAAACATAACTTAATCATAATCAAGCCTAAGTGGATTATGCCATCATCAAGTAATCTTATTGAAAAATAGTTTAATTATCATTTTAGACCTTTATTTAATTGCTATCTAGGTCTTCAAGCCTTTCGTTAATTAAAACTCCATAGTGATTAAATTTTACAATTTAATCCCTGAGTCTTAATTAACTATTAATTTGACAAAATTACTCGATCAATCCTCAATATATTTTTATACCAACTCCATAAATATTCATATTTAATATTTATGAGCTCGATTTATGGAAATGGATTTCCAAAATCATATTTTCTAGTACCACTAAAAATTGAGCCATTACAAGTGCATGGAGGTGTTTTAACAATACTAAAATCCAATTACGATATAGTTTTTTTTTTCTCAACATACTCCTACATGATTAAGTTTAAATTTTTGTTTTTATACAATAATAATAATATTTTAGTTTTATGACATTTTATTTTTAAAATATAATTAAATGTTATTTTACTTCTCGTTTAATTAATCTAAAAATTTTATCGAGGATGTCATGGCCTAAATTCAAGGTTATCGGAACAGTGGTTTCGTAACCACAAATCCGATTTAAAGAAAAATTTATTTTAATATTTTTGCATGAATATTTATATAATAGGAAAATCGTATGAAAATATCGATAAATTTTTTTACCGATTTAGTGGTTAGTTAGAAAAAGAAATTATTGAAGAAATTGGGTAAAAACAAAGTATCGAGACCTCGATCTCATAAAACCAAATCGAAAATAATTTTATAAATATTTATAAAATGTTAGTAATGTGGTATTAAAATTTCATTAGGAAATTTTAATGTTTGGCTAGTTAATTAAATGAAAAGAACTAAATTGTAAAAGGTGTAAAAGTGGATGGGATGATTAAATAGCTTAAGTGTCTAATAAGAGAGGATTTAAAAGGAAATTGGACCCAAAATTTATTTGAGCTGGACGGAAAGGGCATGAAATCAGCAAGAAAATTGATAAATTAAGGGCAAAATTGGAATATTACAAAATTAACTAAATAAAGCTAGAACTAAATAGGAAATATCTAGATTTCTCTTCATTTCTCTTCAATTCCAGCAGCTAAAAATGCCATAGGAGGGTTTTCTAAGCTTGTATTTCATAATTTTTGCACCAAGTGAGTTAATCCTTGCCTTTTTCTTGTAATTTTTGTGTTTCTAATACTTTTACAACTAGGTCCTACTATTAAATTCATTAGTTTTTGATTTCATGGATGAAATTGAAAGTCACCATGGTTTAGTTATGTAATTTTATGATGAAATAGAATGAAATTGAAGCTTTAATTTATTTATGAGATGATTTTACTAGGTAATTTCAATAGAAATTGATTTTTAGGACCTAATTGTGAAAATGTTTGGAATTAAAGTTTATTGCTGAAATTTTGATTCCTAAAGGTTGTAAACTAGTTTAAGATGATAGAATAAAGTGTTAATTGAGAAAAATCAGCTCAATTGAGAGGCTAATTGAGTAGGGATGAAATTGTTATTTATTAAAAGCTTAGGGGGAAAATGGTAATAAACAGCTTGCACTAAAACAATATTGGACAGCAGCAGTAGACTAACTTTGAAAAATCACTATAAATTGAGGGAATCGAATTAGAAGATGAAAAAATTATAAAATTAAAGCTTATTGAGTCTAGTTTCTCATAGAAGAAATGGTGTAAGCAATGGATCTATAAATCATAAGATATAATGAATTTTGTGAGATAAGGTCAGAATGAATTCGAGTTCCCCTGTTCTGGATTTGAAAAATCATAAAAATTTTAATAAAAATAATTATGGGATTAAATTTATATTTATAGAATCCTGAATGAGTCTATTTTCAATAGAATAAAACTGGAACATCATCTGAATTCTGTATGAAGAGATATTCAATTTTTAGTGAAGAAGGGTCAGAACTATCAGACAGCAGAACAGGGGTGACTTTAAAGAATAAACTGTACTTATTGGCCAAACCAAAAATTCTAAAAATTTTATGGTAAGAATATATATGAGTCTCGTTTCAGGGAAAATTAACGGATATTAATTTGGAGTTCCGTAGCTCGAGTTATAAATAATTTAGTGACTATGACTCAAATAGACAGCTTTGAATAAACTATAAATAATAATAATGAAATTATAGAAATTGTTGCATATGAACATGAAATGTATTAAATTGATAATTAAATTTATTTATTTAGATCCAGAAAGATTCAAATACTGAAGCTAGATCGAGGAAAGGAAAAGTTCAGGATTAGTAGATTTTTGTACACGAACAAGTATCAAGGTAAGTTCATGTAACTTGAATTATATTCTTAAATGCTTGAAATGCATGTTTTTTATATGAATATGATTTGAATGTTCATTATATGAAATTTTATGAAACATTGACATATTTGATAAAAGAGGAAGAAATCCCGGTTGAATGAAAGGAAAATTCGATGGATCTCTGAAAAGGAATTGACGGTAAAAAGGATCAAGCCCGGACGGGTGATCCTATCCTAATATAGCCCTCCCAAAGAATATGTGTAAAATGGATTTAGCCCGGACAGATAATCTGAATTAGGGTCTGAATTTAGCCTGGACTGATAATTCAGATCCAAGCTCATTAGAGTAATTGTCGTTGCAGGAGATTTAGCCTGGACTGGTAATCCCGACAATACTCTATGAGTTTATACTACAGGGATTTAGCCTGGACTGGTAATCCCACTGTAAGGATGAGGTTCGCGGGAGTGTGCTTTCTGAAATGGAAATGTGTGCACATGAATATGAATTGACGGACCCGGAAATGTACACTAAAAGTGTACCTCTGAAAATCCATCAAAAATTCTAAGAAATTCAACGGGATAAATATGGAAAAATAATAAGGGAATGGTAATCATGGTATTGATGAGTTCATCAATCATGGTATATATTATTGACACATGAAAATTATTGGATTAACTTGAATGTTGAGTTGTGCATGGTAGGGTAATAATGCATTGAATGGATATATGAATGTTTATTACATTGTATTGAAAATATTAGGTAAGTATAATTCTTGTTACATGGCTTACTAAGCACAAAGTGCTTAGCTGTTTCATTTTCCCTGTTTGTAGTGTTAAGAGCTCTGAGGTCGATTTGGTCGAGATATACATCACACTATCAACCTCGAGGATTTCGGTATATAAAGAAACTTTATTTTGGAAATCAATGGCATGTATAAGCTAATAAAGTAAATGATTCTGTGAAATGAATGTAAAGTTAGCCATTGATATGGTTAACAAACCTGGTTTTGGGTATGTGATGACGTTATCTTATAAATATGCATGAATTTATTTTGAAAATATGTTGAATTGGTTTGGTTGATGTGGATTGGTCTCGGTTTAAAATTTGCAGAGAAGGTTAGATATCTATAAAAGGGGATATATTGAGTAAAAAAAATCGTAAACTCCGGTAATGCCTCGTACCCTATTCCGGCAATGAGTACGGGTAGGAGGTATTACATTTGGTGGTATCAGAGCTACGATTTAGTCGATTCTAGGACCGGTGTAGCAAATACGGGATTAGCTATACATGCCATTTAAATTATTATTGATAGTGTGATATCTTCTGACCATTTAAATGTGTTTTTTCTTATAGTAATGTCATCCGACTGAGCTCAATTCGAGGAAGGTGAGAGTCATGCACCGGCTTCAGTACAAAGAGAATAAACTAGCAGTAGAAGGCCCGAGACAGAGGGTCGAGGGGAGGAGGCAAAAACAGCCTTCTTTCAAATGATGAATGAATGGTTTAATCAATACTTAAGAACTAACCCTGTAGTGCAGCAAGTTCAAGCTCCCACTCCTACTCCTCCACCGGTTATCGAGATCCCACAGGGTACAAGTATTGAATTTGTCAGAAAAGGGAAAGCTCTAGTAGATAAAATTCGAAAATATGGGGCCAAAGAATTTCGAGCAGCAATTGATGATGATTTCGAACGGGTTGAATTCTGGTTAGAGAATACTACTTGGGTTTTGGAAGAATTATCTTGCACACCAGAAGAATGTTTAAAATGTGCCGTCTCATTGTTAAAAGACACAGCTTATCATTGGTGGAATACTAAAGCTTCAGTTGTTCCGAAAGAAGAAATTACATGGGAGTTCTTTCAGAACGAATTTAAAAAGAAATATATCAGCCAGAGGTTCCTTGATCATAAAAGAAAAGAATTTCTTGAGCTGAAACAGGGCAATAGATCGGTATCCGAGTATGAAAAAGAATTTGTTTGATTGAGTAAATATGCTCAAGAATGGGTACAGTCAGAAGCTGAAATGTGCAAACGATTCGAAGAAGGGTTGAATGAAGACATTAAGCTATTGATCGGAATTTTTGAAATTTGAGAGTTTGCTACATTGACAGAGAGAGCTTATAAAGCAGAAGAATTGAGCAAAGAGAAGAAACAGGCTGAGAGGGAAGCTCAAATTTTTAGTAAAAGACCAATGGGAAAATCTCAGTTTTCTGCTCCAAAGAAATTGAAGAAGTACCAGGATCGTTCTACCTCAGCCACTGGGTATTCGGGTAGAGAGCGAGGTTTTCAACGCACCAATCTAAGACCTTCCACTCCATCAGTGACCAGTGTTGGCAGTGTTGGTACCCTTAAACCGAGATGTCAGTATTGTAATAAAGCTCATTTTGGTGAATGCCGATTTAAAAGTGGGGCTTGTTACCGATGTGGTTCTTTTGACCATTTTCTCAGAGATTGTCCAGAAAGGGGTGAAAAAGAAGCTGAACAAATATCGAAGCTAAGTAATCCAATTTCGAGGGGCAAACCACCTCGACCATCTGGTAATGTCAGTGGTAGCCGAGGAGCTACGAAAGATATTACAGGCAGATCTGAAGCACGAGCACCTGCTAGGACATATGCCATCCGTGCCAGAGAAGATGCCTCATTACCCGATGTTATTATTGGTACATTTTTTTTACTTGATACTGATATTACTGCATTGATTGATCCTGGTTCTACGCACTCATATATATGTGTTAAACTTGCAATTGTTAAAAATTTATCTGTTGAACCTACTGAATTTGTGGTTAAAGTTTCAAACCCCCTGAGTCAATCTGTTTTGGTGGATAAAATTTGTAAAAATTGTCCACTGATGGTAAAAAGTTATTGTTTCCCGGCTGATTTGATGTTACTGCCATTTGATGAATTTGACGTGATATTGGGCATGGATTGGTTAACCCAGCATGATGCAGTAGTAAATTGTAGACAGAAATATATTGTGCTAAAATGCCAGAATGGTGAGTTGCTCCGGGTTAAATCTGATCAAACAGAGGGGTTATTTGATGTGATTTCAGTAATGACAGCACAGAGGTATGTCAAAAAAAGGTATGATGCTTACTTAGCTTTTGTACTCGACACCAAGGTATCTGAGTCAAAGATACAGGTCGTGCTAGTGGTATGCAAATTTTTCGATGTGTTTCCAGAGGAATTACCAGGTTGCCACCAGAAAGAGAAGTGAAATTTTCTATAGATTTGATTCCGGGAACTACTCCAATTTCCATAGCTCCGTATCGGATGGCTCCTACAGAATTAAAAGAGTTAAAGACACAGTTACAAGAACTTGTTGACAGGGGTTTTGTCTGACCGAGTCATTCACCTTGGGGTGCTCCAGTTCTATTTGTGAAAAAGAAGGACGAGTCTTTAAGACTGTGTATCGACTACCGGCAGCTTAATAAAGTAACCATAAAGAATAAGTATCCATTACCTCGGATTGATGATTTATTTGATCAGCTGAAAGGTGCTACAGTGTTTTCAAAGATTGATCTTCGATCAGGTTATTATCAATTACGGGTAAAGGAGTCAGATGTGTCAAAAACAGCCTTCAGAACTAGGTACGGGCATTATGAGTTTCTGGTCATGCCGTTTGGGTTAACCAATGCACCTGCAGTATTTATGGATTTGATGAACCGGATATTCAGACAGTATTTAGACAGATTTGTGGTAGTATTTATTGATGATATTTTAGTTTATTCTCGGGATGAAGAAGAACACGCAGAACATTTGAGAATTGTGTTGCAAATTCTGTGAGAGAAGCAGTTATATGCTAAATTTAGTAAATGTGAATTTTGGCTTCGAGAAGTGAGTTTTCTAGGACATATTGTATCTGCCGAAGGCATCAGGGTAGATCCAAGTAAAATCTCAGCTATTTTCAATTGGAATCCACCGAAGAATGTATCTGAAGTTAGAAGTTTATTGGGTTTAGCTGGTTATTATCGGAGATTTGTACAGGGATTCTCTATAATAGCTTCTCCGATGACTCGATTATTGCAGAAAGATGTAAAGTTCGAATGGACTGATGAATGTCAGCAAAGTTTCAACCGATTGAAAGATCTACTAACGAAAGCACCTGTATCAGTACAGCCTGAACTGGGTAAGGAATTTGTTATTTACAGTGATGTCTCATTAAATGGTTTAGGTTGTGTTTTGATGCAAGAAGGTAAAGTAATAGCTTATGCTTCAAGACAACTTAAACCACATGAAAGAAATTACCCAGTACATGATCTTGAATTAGCTGCTATTGTATTTGCGCTGAAAATATGGCGACATTACTTGTACGGTGAGAAGTGTCATATTTATACTGATCATAAAAGCTTGAAATATTTGATGACATAGAAAGATTTGAATTTGAGACAAATAGCAGTGGCTTGAACGATAAAGGACTATAATTTGATTATTGATTACCATCCGGGTAAAGTTAATGTTGTCGCTGATGCTTTGAGCCGGAAATCTCTATTTGCTTTACGAGCTATGAATACCCGATTATCATTGACTGATGATGGTTCAATCCTAGCTGAATTGAGAGCTAAACCGACATTTCTACATCAAATATGTGAAGCTCGGAAGAATGATGAGAAGTTACAGTTAAACGGCACACAGTGTGAGTCAGGCTGATTCTGAATTTCAGATTGGTTCTGATGGTTGTTTATTATTCAGAGGTAGAGTATGTGTACCCCAGAATTCAGAGCTCATATAGAAGATTCTACGTGAGGCTCACAGCAGTACTATATCTGTACATCCAGGGAGTAATAAAATGTAGAATGATCTGAAAAAGATGTACTGGTGGTCGGGAATGAAACGTGATATCTCTGAGTTTGTATCAAGGTGTTTAATATGTCAGCAAGTTAAAGCTGAACATCAGGTACCTTCGGGGTTACTTCAGCCAATTACTATACCGGAATGGAAATAGGAAAGAATCACTATGGATTTTGTATCGGGGTTACCGTTGTCTCCGAGGAAAAAAGATGCTATTTGGGTGATTGTTGACCGATTGACAAAGTCAGCGCACTTTATTCCAGTACGTATGGATTATTCTTTAGATAAACCGCTGAATCAGTACATATCCGAGATTGTCGTGCTACATGGAGTGCCTGTCTCCATTATATCGGATAGAGATCCCAGATTTACATCTCGTTTCTAGGACAAATTGCAAGAAGCCTTGGGTACTCAGTTGTATTTCAGCACTGCATTTCATCCTCAGACAGATGGCCAATCTGAGCGTGTAATTCAAGTATTGGAAGATATGCTCCGATGTTGTATACTAGAGTTTGAAGGTAATTGGGAGAGGTATCTACCTTTGATTGAATTTGCCTACAATAACAGTTATCAGTCCAGTATTAAAATTGCTCCGTATGAAGCTTTGTATGGTAGAAAATGTAGAACACCATTATATTAGACAAAGCTCAGTGAAAAGAAGATACATGGGGTTGATTTGATCCGGGAAACAGAAGAAAAAGTAAAAGTTATTCGGGATAGTCTAAAAGCAGCTTCCGATCGTCAAAAATCATATGCCAACCTTAAACAAAAAGAGATTGAATTTCAAGTCGGTGACAAGGTATTCCTGAAAGTGTCTCCTTGGAAGAAAGTTCTTCGATTCGGTCGAAAGGGTAAACTAAGTCCAAGATTTATCGGGCCATATGAAATCATAGAAAGAATTGGACCGGTCGCTTATCGATTGGCATTACCACCAGAACTTGATAGAATCCATAATGTTTTTCATGTATCTATGTTACGACGATATCGATCAGATCCTTCACATGTTATTTCTCCGACAGAAGTGGAGATTCAACCGGATATGACTTACAGTGAAGAACCGGTCAAAATATTGGCACGGGAGACAAAAGAGCTTAGAAATAAAAAGATAAATTTGGTGAAAGTATTGTGGCAAAAGCACAGGATTGAGGAAGTGACATGGGAACCGGAGGAGGCAATGAGGAAACAATACCCAAATCTCTTTACTGGTAAGATTTTCGAGGACGAAAATCCTAAAAGGGGGGGAGAGTTGTCATGGCCTAAATTCAAGGTTATCGAAACAGTGGTTTCGTAACCACAAATCTGATTTAAAGAGGAATTTATTTTAATATTTTTGCATGAATATTTATATAATAGGAAAATCGTATGAAAATATCGATAAATTTTTTTACCGATTTAGTGGTTAGTTAGAAAAAGAAATTATTGAAGAAATTGGGTAAAAACAAAGTATCGAGACCTCGATCTCATAAAACCAAATCGAAAATAATTTTATAAATATTTATGAAATGTTAGTAATGTGGTATTAAAATTTCATTAGGAAATTTTAATGTTTGGCTAGTTAATTAAATGAAAAGGACTAAATTGTAAAAGGTGTAAAAGTGGATGGGATGATTAAATAGCTTAAGTGTCTAATAAGAGAGGATTTAAAAGGAAATTAGACCCAAAATTTATTTGGGCTGGACGGCAAGGGCATGAAATCAGCGGGAAAATTGATAAATTAAGGGCAAAATTGGAATATTACAAAATTAACTAAATAAAGCTAAGACTAAATAGGAAATATCTAGATTTCTCTTCATTTCTCTTCAATTCCAGCAGCTAAAAATGCCATAGGAGGGTTGTCTAAGCTGGTATTTCATAATTTTTGCACCAAGTGAGTTAATCCTTGCCTTTTTCTTGTAATTTTTGTGTTTCTAAGACTTTTACAACTAGGTCCTACTATTAAATTCATTAGTTTTTGATTTCATGGACGAAATTGAAAGTCACCATGGTTGAGTTCTGTAATTTTATGATGAAATAGAATGAAATTGAAGCTTTAATTTATTTATGAGATGATTTTACTAGGTAATTTCAATAGAAATTGATTTTTAGGACCTAATTGTGAAAATGTTTGGAATTAAAGTTTATTGCTGAAATTTTGATTCCTAAAGGTTGTAAACTAGTTTAAGGTGATAGAATAAAGTGTTAATTGAGAAAAATCAGCTCAATTGAGAGGCTAATTGAGTAGGGATGAAATTGTTATTTATTAAAAGCTTAGGGGAAAAATGATAATAAACAGCTTGCACTAAAACAATATTGGACAGCAGCAGTAGACTAACTTTGAAAAATCACTATAAATTGAGGGAATCGAATTAGAAGATGAAAAAAATATGAAATTAAATCTTATTGAGTCTAGTTTTTCATAGAAGAAACGGTGTAAGTAATGGATCTATAAATCATAATATATAATGAATTTTGTGAGACAAGATCAGAATGAATTCGAGTTCCCCTGTTCTGACTTTGAAAAATCATAAAAATTTTAATAAAAATAATTATGAGATTAAATTTATATGTATAGAATCCTGAATGAGTCTATTTTCAAGAGAATCAAACGGGAACATCATCCGAATTCTGTATGAAGAGATATTTAATTTTTAGTGAAGAAGGGTCAGAACTGTCAGACAGCAGAACAGGGGTGACTTTAAAGAATAAACTGTACTTATTGGCCAAACCAAAAATTCTGAAAATTTTATGATAAGAATATATATGAGTCTATTTTCAGGGAAAATTAACAGATATTAATTTGGAGTTTCGTAGCTCGAGTTATAAATAATTTAGTGACTATGACTCAAATAGACAGCTTTGAATAAACTATAAATAATAATAATGAAATTATAGAAATTGTTGCATATGAACATGAAATGTATTAAATTGATAATTAAATTTATTTATTTAGATCCAGAAGATTCAAATACGAAGCTAGATCGAGGAAAGGAAAAAGTTCAGGATTAGTAGATTTTTGTACACGAACAAGTATCAAGGTAAGTTCATGTAACTTGAATTATATTCTTAAATGCTTGAAATGCATGTTTTTTATATGAATATGATTTGAATGTTCATTATATGAAATTTTATGAAACATTGACATATTTGATAAAAGAAGAAGAAATCCCGGTTGAATGAAAGGAAAATTCGATGGATCTCTGAAAAGGAATTGACGGTAAAAAGGATCAAGACCGGACGGGTGATCCTATCCTAATATAGCCCTCCCGAAGAATATGTGTAAAATGGATTTAGCCCGGACGGGTAATCCGAATTAGGGTCTGAATTTAGCCTCGGACTGTAATTGGATCCAAGCTCATTAGAGTAATTGTCGTTGTAGGGATTTAGCTCGGGTCGTAATCCCGACAATACTCTATGAGTTTATATTACGAGAGATTTAGCTGGACCGTAATCCCATTGTAAGGATGAGGTTCATGCGAGTATGCTCTCTCTGAAATGAAATGTGTGCACATGAATATGAATTGATGAACCGAAATATACACTAAAAGTGTACCTCTGAAAATCCATAAAAATTCCAAGAAATTCAACGGGATAAATATGGAAAAATAATAAGGGAATGGTAATCATGGTATTGATGAGTTCATCAATCATGGTATATATTATTGACACATGAAAATTATTGGATTAACTTGAATGTTGAGTTGTGCATGGTAGGGTAATAATGCATTGAATGGATATATGAATGTTTATTACATTGTATTGAAAATATTAGGTAAGTATAGTTCTTGTTACATGGGCTTACTAAGCACAAAGTGCTTAGCCTGCTTCATTTTCCCCTGCTTTGTAGTGTTAAGAGCTCGAGGTCGGATTTGGTCGTAGAGATATCATCACACTATCAACCTCAGGATTTCGGTATATAAAGAAACTTTATTTTGGAAATCAATGGCATGTATAAGCTAATAAAGTAAATGATTCTCGTGAAATGAATGTAAAGTTAGCCATTGGTATGGTTAACAAACACAGTTTTGGGTATGTGATGACGTTATCTTATAAATATGCATGAATTTATTTTGAAAATATGTTGAATTGGTTTGGTTGATGTGGATTGGTCTCGGTTTAAAATTTACAGGGAAGGTTAGATATCTATAAAAGGGGATATATTGAGTAAAAAAAATCGTAAACTCCGGTAATGCCTCGTACCCTATTCCGGCAATGAGTACGGGTAGGGGGTATTATAGAGGACAACAATTTCTCATACATTTTTACTTACTAAATAATTAACTAAATTAAATATTATTTATTATGAATTAGTTTTACATAATTTTAACTAAATTACATGATAGTTATTATTAATTATTTATATTTTGCCAATGACCAATGAATGATGCTAAAGAGTAATTAGAATATTAGATAAAATTGTATAAGATATTTATTTTTATTGCTAATTTTATTAGTAACTGTATTGTTGAATACTTTTTTGAACTAACATATTACATATAATGATATAATTTTAAGTCTTGTTACTTGTTTAGGAAATTTTTTCTCAAGTAATATTGATAATTTTTATCTATACTATTAATAAAACCTCTAATTGAGTTGGTGTCACGGGTTAACCGAGTACCAACTCAGTTATGAAATGACTAATATACCATTTTATTAAATGGCTATTTTTGTTATTTTGATAGCCTTTTTATCTTTTCATACTTTTATTTTTATATAGTTTTAAAATAAAATAAAAAAACTAAAATTCACATATCTAAAAATTGAACCCATATATAATTTATAAACAAATCTTTTACCACTACACCAATTATAATTCTTAACTAAACTTAAAAAATTTTAACATAAAACATTTTCTCACCATAGTTGTGTATCTATACTATTATTTAAACTCTTGATTGAGTTGATGTCACAAATTAACCAGATATGAGCTTAGTTAGAAAAATTATGGAAATGACATTCCGTAATTAAAATAAATTATATTATTCGAAAGTATTTTATTCTTTTCATTTTAACAAAAAAAATACACATGGTATGATTTGAATTCACACCAATTGAATCAATAAAACCTTAAATTTACCACTTAAATAAAGCTTCATTTTAATCTTTTTTATACATTTTTTATTTAATATGCACAATTTGTTATTTACATTAGTTGTATATCTATAGTATTAATAAAATCTCTAATTGAGTTGGTGTCAAGAGTTAACTGGGTACCAACCCAATTAAGAAATGGCTAATATACCCTATTATTTGTAAAGTAAGATATGAGTAAAAATTTGTACATAATGAGATTTGAACAAAGATCACTATGCATGTAAATTTTTTCTTTTACCATTTTTGAGTTACACGTTTCATTATTTATTATATGTTACTTTAAACACACATTTATGTGTTAAATTCGTGATTTCCACATGTATACATATGTGATTTTCTTTTCTAAGAAATCTAAACTTATGTGCTCGTATAAGTACAACTTATATTACCAAGCCATAATTCAAAACCGGATTATTGAATTGAATACTGATCTGGGTATTAGTCCGAAATAAGAAGCTAGGTCAATTGACCCGCTGACTGATAAGGAACAATTAAACATGGTTCTATTTTTTTTAATGAATTTTTAATAATTGCTGAGCCGATACAGGTCTGCAAACCTTGTACCAAGCATGACATTGGAAAAGCCAAGCACGTCCAAGAGAATCCATTGTAATTGCAATTCCATTTCCAATTTCAGACTATAACATAAGTTATTGGTTGAGCCTTTTGGAGTTACTCGTATCATATCAGAAACCAGAAAAACATGATTTTCATTAGTAAAATAAAGGGGAGAAACTTGATCTATTGATTCAATGGATTCTAAACTTCTAATACAAAGCTCATTTCTCCATGTCTTTGGAGAAACCTGATCTGATCTGATCAAAATAAAATACAAAGTGGACTATAAACAAAAATAATCCATATTCAGAAGTACCTAATATTAGTACCTACATACACAATTATTATCATTTTTTCTGCTTCATTCTCTCCAAAACAAAAATGATAGAAAACAATGACGAAAATATAAAGCTTTAGCAGCAACAGCTAAACATGGTATGGAATCTACTGCGAGTCATGGCGCAGCAATCCCCTTCTTCACCAGCATATCGTAGACTCTATCGATCTTGCTTGGTTCAATCTTGAACAAGCGATGAGCATCTGCTTTCTTACTAACATTTCCATTGAAGATCTCTTCTGAAATGATCTGTAGCATCCTTAGATAAAGTGGTGGAGGTAACCGCATCTCACTGCACAGCCGCTTCTCCTGCCACCAATCCAACACAAACCATCAACAGTTTGATTAATAGCTCCAATGAAAACTACAGTAAGGTACAAGAGTGCTTGCAGATTGCAAGCAAATTCCTGCCTCAAAGCTAGACCTGTCAATCGGATATATCGGGTTGATTTTAACTTGGGTAAATATGGGTTGGGGCAAATCAGGTTTTAAAAAATTTCACGTCATTTTGGGTTTGGGTTGTTTCGGTTTCAGGTCATTTGGGTTTGCTAATCAAGTTTTTCAGGTTGGGTCATTTTGGGTTTGTCATTCAAGTTTGACACGAGTTCAGGTCATTCGGGTTTGGGACATTTTTGGATTGGATCATTCTGGATTTGGGTTGTTCTGAGTTTCGATAGTTGTCCTTTTATGAAACACAATAATTTATGAATGCAATTGTTTGAAACACAGCTTCAGATCCAGATGAAAATATAGAAATTAGGGATACAACATTCTTACAGTTTCAGAGAGTAACTGGGTTTCGGCGAAACCCATTATGTCCAAATCTTTAGCATAGCTTGAAGAAGCCTGTGCTGTTGGTCTTGAATTTGAGTCCTTGCCGACAGACTCAGAAGCCATGAATGAATTTGGGGCTGCCTGGCCACCTGGACCACCCTGGACTCCATCTTTTGCTCGGTGAGAACTCTCTTCAGCTTCCCTTTTCCTTTTTTGTTCAAGATATCGATCTGCTTCAGCTGATGTTCGACAACCAGCTGCTCGGGCTTCCTGCATATAGTTATTTCCCGTGACAACAATTAGACGACCATATTATGAAGATTACATATTTAAATGAGGTAGAACAAGTGGCCAAGCAGAAATAGTGGGTTATAAAGCAGCAATAGCATGAATAATACCTTGAGTTCTTCGATCCTTTTTAAAGTCCGGTGCTCGGCAATAACCGTCTGAAGCAATTCGTCATGTTCTTCCTTTGAATGAAAACGCATGAAGACATCATAACGTCGGCAAAGTGCTCTCTCCTCGGGAGATAAGTCTTTCTCTATAGGATTAGGATATAACAAATTTCTTTCTAGTATGAAATCCTTTCTACGCTTCCTCTCATCCAACCTGACAGTAGATTTATTTTGAGTATGAGGTAGAGAAAAGTATTGCATAAAGGCAAATCAATTGAAACGGAACAGAATTTCCTAGACCTGAAAAGTAACGAGTCATAAGTCTTTCCCTGACCCCAAGACCTTTTCTATCCTATGAAATTTTATTCTGATATACTAATATGGACTTTACTTTTTTGCATCTTACACATTCACAAGGGTGGAATCAATTATCTCCAGCACAAATCAGATTACCAACTGCCTACCTCTTTGAATAGATACGTAACACTCGCAGCTTAAGCTCACGCTCTTCCTCAGTATCAGTGTCTTTAAATTCCATTTCAGCTAGTAACTGCTCGGCATCATTGTCGTACTCTGGATCGAACTCCTGCCTTTTGGCATTATAACCACTCAACTCAACTAAAGATGGACCTTCATTTCCTGAAGAATTTGGCTTCTTTCCCCCATAATTTCTGTCAATTTGATGATCTAAAAGACAATAATAACAATGAACTAAATACTGGCATTTCAATATATTATGATTATGGCTCCATCCGCACATAAACTTCACTGGCAGATAATGAATGTCGATTTGAAGCAAGTGTCATAGGAATGTACATGTATGAAACTATATATGGCTTAGTGGCATCTGGGCTATATATTACTTACCTGTCAATTTTGATCCAAAGCTGAAAACTCGACTAGACTAATTTGAATCCAAACCCAACCCAACCCAATTTGAATATAAAAAGTCTAACAACTGGAACCTGCTGAACTGGGATCCGAAAATGACCCAAACTAGAAATGACCTGAACCAAGTGTCAACTTGAAATGACTTGACTAGCAAACCCGGAAGAATCAAACCCAAAAAATCCAAATCCAAATCCAATTGACCCAAAACAAACACAACTTGAACTTGACACAGAAACTAAAACCAATCCGAACCCCCAGTTGAGAGGTTTAATATTACTGGAATAATGATAGTAAAAGAGAACAAAGAAAAAGTAAAAAGATAACGGACCTTCCATTTTAATATTGCCATCTTTAACCTGGTTCATGTTCGATACTTTCACAACAGTTGCCGATGCTGTGCTGTTACTGCTAGAACGCGCCCCAGACTCTACATCTAAAGTTTTCAGAAACAAGGCAGAGAGCACGAGGATCACAGTGATTAGATTATCAGTGCCCACACTAAATAAATAAAGTATCTCCCAGCAGGGAAAAGAAAAGATATATCAATGCTCACCTGCATTTATGCCAGACATTATTCGGCCACAATTACTGCCTTCAACTCTGCGTAAATCAATAAAATTCACATAAGAAATGGCACAGATGAACAAAGAGGATACATACAGAGAGGAGACTGGTGGTTATACTTGACTCTTGAAGGTGAAAAAGGAGATTCTTCTTTCACTGAAAGCTCCCCAAGCATAGTTCCTACAAAGCTCACGATAAGTTAATAATGATAAGAAATTTTATTAACAACAGGCATCAATAATAATTAAGTTCACTATTGTTATGTTCTCTAGAGAGAATTTTTCTACCATGTAAATGCAAGATAGTTTCAAGCAAAGAGGAAAGAAAATGAATCCAAGGCTTACGACTCATAGCACTTACAAATTTCCCTTCACCAATATCACCAAATAAAAAGGGGGGGGGGGGGGTGAAGACATATTTAAGATTATAAAAAGGAGACAAACTGAAAACCGACACTAACCTTTCTTGTCCTCAGTATGCCCTTTAGCCATTGCAAGAAGCTCTTTTCTATTTTTTCCAACAACGTGAGACATATCCTTTGAAAAAATCAAGTTGTCAGATCTTTATTATATGCACAGAAAGGCACAACTAATAAGGGATTTGATAGTTCTTATACCGGAAGAGGGAAGAACGGGGACTTCATATAAACATTAGTATAGTGGTCAATGCACTTCTCCTTACTCTTTGTGCCCACATGCTCAGCTACTTCTGCCCAGTTTCCGAGGCCATACATTTCAATTCCCTACAATTAGAAAAAAATAAAATAAAACAAGATTGATTCCCTGATAATTTCACATTTATATGCTTTACAGAACAAATCAAGAAGGACCAAACATAACTTTCTTCACTGCTTTAATGATGAGTATGAACATAGAAATACCTCTAGAAGCAAAATTTCATCATCTGCATTCCAGTCAGGACAGATAAGGGGAAAAGATAAGTTGTCCTGTTAATCAAAACTTTGTTGTCAGCACTGAATCATAACATAAACAAAGGTACATAAACAGATATGAGATACAGAAACATGAGCAAAAATGAAGTTCATCAGAAGCTATACATTAACATAAACAACAAAAATGACAATTCAGTATGACATCAGGACAGGAAAAATTGTTTCCTCAAGGCTTTTACTAACCATGACCCTGTAAGGATGGCAGCTTTTATGAGGTGTAACCTCAGCTCCAACAGAAAAGCACTCTATACATAGGTCGAAATCAGGACAAATAGCACATTTGATACGGATTTTTCCTGTGATGTCCTTGTTGCAATAATTGCAGTGGTATAAAGCTCCTTTCCCTTCACTTGTTCCTTGACCTAGCTCCGAAAGGGATATAAGATCAGGAATAGATGGAAAAGGGTCAAAATAGCTCGCAAATGAACAAAGAGAATTCCCTATGTTCTGAAGAACCAAAAGTATTTAGAATACTTAGGGAGGATCAATCATTTTAAAATAATCACAAAATCACCAGCACCATACCATGGGCTCTAGAATCTAGATAACAGCTAATCATAATACTATGTATCTAACCACTTACTAGAACTTTTCCAAATGCAATATATGCATAGCCAATCTGCTTTAGATAGAATTATGGGTCAACTTTTAGCAACTATATCAAGGTCTAAAGTAAAGATAGAATATAGCAAAACAGATTATCAACTTTTTTAAGTTTTAGGCAACAAAGTCTCTACATTCAGAGGGTCTTTACCCCCTAGGTTCTAGAAAAGGTAATCTGCAAGGTTCCAAATATTTAACAATTCCTTTTTCTCATAAAAATAAAATGGCCACTGTTATCTCTTGAAACTGTTGCATTTGTAGCCAAAGACTTGTATCATAATACTAGAAAATGGCCCTTGACACACTCTCCATATGGCTCTGCTATAAATTTCCATTACTAGATAAAAACATTGATATTTTGGTTATCTTATTTTTATCAATTAATTGCATCAAAGAAAAGAACTTTTCACTGCAAAATTCATCCTGAGAGGGTTGCATTTTGAAAATCGTAGAAAAGCACCTGAAGAAGAAGATTCTAAATTTTCTCCAGCAGAGGCATTCTTTTTTCTCCTTGATCTGCATAACAAGAAAGGGGTATTTAAATGAAGCAACCCAAAAAAGAGAATCATGAAAACCCCATTAACTGATTATATCACAATATAAAGGAAAAAAATGCTGTTAACCAGTTAATAGTTAATTATTACACAAACAAACGGAAGAAGAAGTAAGCAATCAAAAGGAAAATAAGACAACAATGATTCATCCTTTGTTATCATAAAATTCATTACAACAAGTGATGTTAGATTCTGAGTATGTAAAATTCACCACAAGAAAGAAACCTCAAAGTTAATGAACTAATAATCCAGTATGATTAAATGGCAGAGTAGATAATCAAATCTATTAAAATAGATAATATCCCTAATCATAGCCTCTGTTTATTTTATCACTTTATATTTCTCAAAATCATCACAATGAATTTGTTATACCGAGTTATGAGCATGCTAGGGCCCAAAAAAGGCTCAAACTCACAAGAGCTCAAGCATCCAACATCACCAACTGTTGACAAAGGCAGCAAACCACCTGGCACAACAAGTAGCTGACAGAGATCAACTACCTTGTCAGAAAATGACTCCAAGCAACCAACAGTTATAGGGCCGACAAACTGATCACTAGACACACCAGGACGCCAACATGGCCAGTTGGACAGCCAATAAGCACGCTTCATGCAGCCCTTCGAACAGTTCAAAGACTAAGCATAAATACCTGAAGTATGACTCGACTTCTCTCTCTACACTCTCATGTCATTATCGTGCTTAAGCTCATACTTCCGTTTCCATCTGATAACACCGTTTAGTAACTTGAGAATTGAGCATTATGGAGCATAGCTTCGGCGCTCTATCTCACGTTAGGAACCCATATTCTCTAAGCCCCGCTTACCTTCCTCGAAGAGTACCGTCAAGGTCAGTCAATCACCAAAAGAGCATCAACAGTATTATTGCACTTAAGTGAACATTTTACAAACAGGTCCTAGTGTTCTTTCTACTAACTAAAAAAAAGGACTGAAAATGCAAAAGTTCGAACTCGAACCAACAGTTCTAATTTCTGAAAATAATCTTAGCCCTTCACCATGCAAGCTAAAATGCAGATTTCTGAATGACAAGTTCTTTCTTAAAAAAAAAGACATACAATTTAACATAATAATTCTTCAAAATGGGGAAATTAAAGAAAGAAATGATGACTAACCTCTGGGTAGGATCCTCATCAGCAGAATGAAAATTCCCGCGAGAACGACCCATTGAAAATTTGAAGTACTGAACCCTAGTTTCTCAATGAAGTAAGGAACTTTGACAAAGACCTTTCGGTAAGGAAAGGCAGCTTACAGAAAAAAAATGGTTAATGAATTTGATGCGTTTAGCTGAAATTCGTAAAATTCCCAGAAATTTTGAATCTTTATGAGGATTGGGAATTGAACGAATTCAGTTGTGTGTTTATACTAATAATTATAATAATTATTTTACTGTATCTGCAATTAAGCATATTGTTTGGCAGTTCGATTTATATACTGCCAATTCCAAACAGCTTTTTTTTTTTTTGTGTGTTTTTCTTTCTTAAATTTATTTCTGAAACAAAACCCTTTTATTTATTTATTTTCTTTAAAAATATTATTTACCATTTGAGCCTTGAATTTTACAAATATTTTTATTGTTTTGGTACTTAAAATTTTATTTATCTTGTTACTTAAATATCTCATTTTATCTTCAAATTATCAACATCTAATAAAAATATATTATGTTTCAGATTTTTTTTAAATAAACTGGAAAAAAGAATAATTCAATCACTAAATTAATAAAACTTTAAATATTAAAATAAAAAATATATATAATTCAAAAGTAAATAGCGAATTAATCCTTAATTTCATTATATGAGTTGCCGCTAAAAGTAAAAGAGACTTGCTCCGGTTCGCTCTAGGTTTTTAATTAATTAATTATTATTATTTCCTTTTTTAATTAAATATTGAATGGCAATTGACATTTTTATTTTCATTTTTTCCTATTTATCTTCTATCTAAATATCATCTGCTCCTACACTCAAGTGTACGAGAGTAACAAATTAAAATTGCATCCAAAAAGATGGGAAAAATGTCATGAGACTAGTACTAAAGAGAGGATTAATGTCTTTTCTATTTAATAATAGTAATAATAGAAATAAGATTAGATGTTATGTTACCTTGCTATAGTATAGTTTTGGTAAACTTATAGTTTTACTAAAGGGCTGATTTTTTAGTGAAAAATTTTTGAAGTGTTATTCGTTATATAGTTAATCGGCCTTTTAATAATTGAAAATATTGTACTTTAATGAAAATTTCATATGTTATATTCTTCCAAAAGTTAATGTATCATAAGTAGTTGCCCGAAATTAGGTTTGAAGTATTTTAGTTGATTAACCTACAAAATTCAAGATAGAGAAATCAACATCTTGCATATAATTTAAGTGGTCAACCTACAAAATTCAAGAGAGAAAAATCAACATCTTGCATATAATTTAAGTGGTGTTGTAGTTGCAAGTGCTTTATATAAACATCATGTTAATGGTTCAAGTTCTTTCACATACAGGTGAGCTCCATAATTATACATGCATATTAATACTTTTCACTTAGAATCTTGCAATTCCATCAATCCAAATTCTACGAGCTCTATGAACCAAGTCCCATCAAATAGTTGTAGGATATGACCTCATGGCAGTAAGAGATTACGTAATAAATTTACATCAACATTCAACAAAAGAGTCCTATATATCAACCAGTGGCGAATCTAGGGGGCTGGCAGGGACCCCGGCCCCCCTAAAATGTAAATTTATTATTTAAGGCTTGAGATTTTTTAAATATTTTAAATTAGTAAAGGTAAAATTGCACTTTGGCCCCCCTAAAATTATAAAAATCTAATTTAATCCTTTAAAAATTATAAAGATATAGGGTATAAAAAATTAAAATTTCATCCGGCTCTCCTAAAAAATTGTTCTAGCTTCGCCCCTGATATCAATCAATGTTCAACATAAAAAATTTAAAGAGTAAACTGCACCTAACATCATTAAATTATTAATAAGTTTATATTTTAATTATTTAATTTTAAAAGGTTACAAAATATTAATAATTTATTTAAAAATTTTCATTTAAGTCATTGAACTATTCAAAAGTTTTTATTTAAGTCACTTAGTTGTTAATTTAAAAAAAAAAAAAAAACAACATGGCCAACAAGCTTTGAGCGACGATTCGACGATCAGTATGGTTGATTAATGTCCATCAATAAGTAGAAGAACGTACATTAGATTCAAATCAATCTAATCGTTAGTATTGGAAATTGAAAAAGAAAATTATTTAGATTTTGGTTCGCAGATTCATGACATTTAAAGATATTTCATAAAAAAAATTCAAAATAGAAGAGAAAGAGAATGGGAGCTTTTGATTAGTGCAAGCAATGTGAATGGAGAAGCCATAGAATATCAATTTTAACAGTTGGGTGACTTAAATGAAAACATTCAAATAGTTTAGAGACCATTTTGTAACTTTTTGAAGCCGAGCAACCAAAACATAAACTTACTAATAGTTTAATTGCCTTAGGTATAGTTTACCTTATTTTTAAAGATTAAAAGAAATTAGCCATTTCAGGTAAATAGAATAATCAAAAGTGTCTGTGAAGTTTCTGTACTCTTTGAAAATTTAGAATTTAGTTCTTATACTTTCATTTTCAAGAATTTAATCTCTTTATTTTTCAAATTTCAAAATTCAGGTATAAATGTTAACACTGTTAATTTTTTTTAAAATTTAAATTCATTACAACGTCATTTATTTAATTATATGACTATCGAGTGAGTTTTTTTATTTTAAAATGTCACACCAACAAATTTAACAGTGTTAGTAGTTGGATTAAATTTTAAAATATGAAAAGTAAAGTGACTAAATTCCTAAAAATAAAAGTACATGGATTAAATTCTAAATTTTTGTAATGTGCATGGACTTATATGACAAATTTTAATTTATTTTCTTTTCTTATTAACAACACGACCACCAACATGTAACGGAAGTAGATGAGTGAACTATGAAGACCCATTTAAAGCTAAAAAAACCTGATGTGATTAATGAATGAAGATTTTGATGATTTTTTCTTGGATTACAATAATCAAACACTCTTTAATGATAGAATATAAATAAGTGGCAAAGGGTCTAGTCCTAGTTGCGGGGTTAACAATTAAATCAAGCATTTCTTCTTCTTCTTCAATCTTTTTACAAATGGAAAAGAAATTGAATGGTGTGTTTTGGCGTGTTGGGGTATTAGGGTTAGTGACAGTGGTTTTAACAGTGCATGCAATCACATGCGAAGAAGCCGTACAAACACTGATGCCATGCAAGGCATACTTGACGACCCCTGCACCCTCACCCACCCTCGCTTGTTGTCAAGCCGTGGCTAGCGTTAATGCATCGGCCAGCACCACTCAGTCACGTAGGGATCTGTGCGAATGTTTCAAAAAGAAGGCCCCAGTTTATGGGGTTGATCCTCAGAAAGCCAAGCAACTTCCTGGTTTGTGTGCTGTTCAAGTTCCTTTTCAGTGTGATCCATCAGTCGATTGTCAGCAGTACGTAGTATTTTTTATTTATTATATACTAGGGTTTGTACTTTATCATATGGAATAATTGATAAAAGTATCATAGACGTTCTTGTATTAGGAGTTAATTTGCATTTTGCTTTTATTACTAAAAGAGTGGGAAAGTACCTTAGATCAAAGAACTAATTGGTCTTTCTATTAAAAATTCCATCAATTTCTACTATTAAGTGATGATGTGTCACTATACTTGGTTGCTTGAATTAGTTTCTTCATATAAGCATGAAGTACATGTGGCACATTATGTGTCACTATTTGAAGGGGCGAAGCCAGAATAAATTTTTAGAGAGCTAAATGAAGTTTTAATTTTTTATAGTTCATATCTTTATAATTTTTAAAGGATTAAATCGAATTTTTATAATTTTAGGAGGTCAAAATACAATTTTACCTTTACTAATTTAAAATTTTTTAAAAAATCCAATGGCCTAAATAGAAATTTTTCATTTTAAGGGGGGCCAGAGCCCCTGCCAACCCTCCTGTATCTGCCTCTGGCTATTTGGTTGCTTTGTCAGAATGACTAGTTTGCTCTTTTAATTAGCATATAAAGACTAATTTATCCTTTCTTAGTAGAGGTGATAAACAGAAGTCTCCATGTTATTTTTTTTATCAATATTATACATGATTAGTCAACCAGATAATAACTTACTTAGAAAATAAAGTTATATGAATTTACTTTTAAAAACTAATTATCATTTAATTCACTAAAATCAATAAAATTACATTTTATTTTCGTTCCATTTTTTCAATGCTTGTTTGAACTGAATTATATAAGCCGACTAACTTTCTCTCCTTTTAAACATGCAGCATCCTATAGGCATAGGCAATGGAGTTACAAGGCATTCCACCTCCCAAGAATAAACACAAGAGCAAGCATCAATAACTTTAGAAAGGAATTCATTAACTTTGTGTTGTGGAGGACTTTCGTTTCTTGTTTATCTGATATGAGATATTTATGAACAATAAAAAATTATCCTTTTTGAATAATGTTATGATATTTCAGCTCTAAAAATATCATTAAAGACTTCAAAATTTTATAATATGCATAAATTGTGTCAATAATATAAGATATTTTCATTTTTAGGCTACATCGCATCCGCATTATATGTCCATAAATTGATATTGTCATTTCACGTGTCTCTCAAAATTTGTTAGTCAAAGGTACGCCTCCTTTACCTTTAGCTTAGGAGCTCCTCATTTGCGAGTCAACAATACAACACCTATAACACGGGCAGGTTTATGGTCAAAAATAGAATTTTATTCATGATTATGATATATCATTAAAAACAAATCAAGATTAAAAATAAAGTTATCTTGATTATTTTAATTTTTTTAATGATATATTATCATATAATTTATTAATAATTTATAAAATTATATATTATTAATACATAAAATTTAAACTTGTAAAGCACTTTCATGCATATATACTTATGTTAAAATATAATAATATTATAGTTTATCAACAATTGTTTAATGAAATGGTAAGGTATCTTATATTTTAAAGATGAGACATAGATTCAAATATTGAACATGACATTATTAAAATAGGTAATCACAAACTCCAAATATAAATCACTTATTCAAAGAATATTAAAAAAATTAATACTATATAATTTGTATACCCCAAGACTATCTGATCAAATGTATAAATCCAGAGGCTATGTAATATAATTCTTTCGAGGCCGTACATATAAATTTATTGGTGAAATTTGAGAAAATTTGAAACTTAAATTTTATTTTAATTTAATATAATTTTTATATATTATTTTTATAATATTATTAGTGTATTCAAATTATTAACACCATTAGTTATTTTTATTAAAGTGCAGGCATGAGATTTTTCTGCAAAGTAATTGGTTGACGTGTGTTAAACCATAATAAAATGAGCCGAAGGCCAAATGCATAAAGAGTAGTTCAACCCGAAATGAACTCAAGCCTAAAAGACAAAAGAGGAAACCCAAAATGAACTTAAGCCTAAAAGACAAAAGAGGAAAAATAGTTCAAAAAATTTGACGGCTATATTGCAATGGTCATATTGTAACGGTCAGATTCCAACAACTATATTGTAACAGTCAGATTTTTGTATTACGAATATTCCTCCACTAATGCAAAAGAATTGAAAATTTTTGTAAACATGGAAAAAGATAAAATGTGAGAAGAGCAAGAACGAAATTACCCGCTTAGGCACTAGCATCTTGTGGATTTGAACTAGTACTTAGTGAAAGAAGTGATTCTTCTCTTTAACAAGTGAACAAATCTTGAACTTGTTAAAATAGGGTTAACTCATGAAATACGATTAATCTCAGGTCCAATTGATGTTTCGCGACAGAGTGTAACACCCCTAACCCATACCCATCGTCGGAATAGGGTTACGGAGCATTACTGGACTTATATCACAATCGAACATACATTTCTCATACAATTATTAATTTCAAATACAAATCATTCACAACCATTTATCAAGTCCCTAATACAAGCCTACGGGGCCCAAAACATGCTTTAGAAGTGGTTCAAGACTAAACCGATATCTTAAGAAATTTTTGGAACCCTTAGAAAATTTTACAAAATATAAGGGACACACGCCCGTGTAGCCTGGCCGTGTGTCTCACACAGCCAAAGACAAGCCCGTGTCATAGGCCGTGTGGACATTAGAAATGGGATCACATGGCCGTGTCCCAACCTGTGTCCAACCCCGTGTAACTCTTTGACTTGGGTCACATGGCCAACCACATGCCAGTGTGACCAGCCCGTGTGCCTTTCGAAATGGCCTCACAAGCCTGTGTGTCATGCTGTATGCTAGGCCATGCCAAACCTGTAGGGTATACTGACTTGTGCCACAAGACCAAGTCACACGCCCGTGTGCTAGGCCATGTAGAGCATACTGACTTAATTTCTAATTAAACACTAAGGGACACACGACTGTGTCACCTGACCCTGTGTCATACACGGCTGAGACACACGCCCGTGTCTTTGCCCGTGTGGACAAAAATAAACTATTTACCAAGCCATCTTTCTCACCTAAAATGCATTCACCTACACCAAACCAAAAGGCATATAATATGACATAAATAAGCATTCAAACCAATCTCAACCAAGCCTAATTCATGCTATTTCCATACTAAGAACAATATGAATCATCACATCATATTTTGCCAATTTAAATCATACCAAATTCACATTTACAGATCACTTAACTAGTTGATTTCATATATGCACTTTCTTACCTCAAATCACATGCATACCAAATCTCCAAATTTTAACCATACGGTACTTAAATTACCAATTCATGATAAACATCATATAGCTAATACCAACCACATAACAAAAGTCATTTGCACCTATATATATATATACATCATCAAGCATAACAAAATAAACCACTTTATATGGCTATACACAAAACAAACATTTATCATTTACAAGCCAACTCAAATGGCTAAGTCCATTACCAAACCATATACCAAAATGACCATAAATCCTATACATGCCATTTAACCAAATACATAAGTTCAAAAGTACCAAAGTGATAGCTTGATAGTGTGATGAGATCTCCGACGATTCCCAAATCCGAGCAAGCTTCGATAACACTATAAAACATTGAAACTTAAATAGAGTAAGCTATAAAGCTTAATAAGCTCGTATAGTAATAAACTCAACTTACCATATATACGAACTTACCTCGATTGCAAAAACGACAAAACAAATCGACTAATCCAATATTTTGTTTTTCCCCCGATCTAGATTCGAACTTCATTTTTTTATCTATATAATATTAAATTTAACTTATTCAATTATCATTCTATTCAATTTAACCCAAAATACATATTACGGAAACTTTACTCTTTTGCCCCTAATATTTCAGCATTTTTACAATTTAGTCCTTAGCTCATAAAAATACAAATTCATGCAATTAAGTCCCTACCCATGCTAGCCGAATTTCCCATATTACCATAGCAGCCCATATTTTTCATTTATTTCACATTTTTACCACAAAATTTCCACATTTCTCAATTTAATCCCTAATTAACAATTTTACCAAAAATCACTTTACAAATGTTGTTTATCTAACAACAACCATACGTTTTCTATCATTAAACATCAAAATACACACATATTCATCAATGAAAAAACTTTAAACCTTTAACAGTTTTGCAAATTAGTCCCTAGGCTAGCTAGATTAAATTACAACGACTCCGAAAACATAGAAATCATTAAAAACTGAGTCAAAAATTATTTACATGCACTCTCTCAAGCTAGCCGAATGTTCAAACTCTAAAATGGTGGTATTTTCTCCTTAGAATATCAGCAAGAGGAAGAAGATGGACACAAATTGATTCTTTTGTTTTACTTATTTTAGTTTTATTTACTAATTTACTAATATGACCTTAATTAATCACACTAATGGTGTCCATAAATGTCCGTTACCATTATTATTGGTTTAATTACCATCTTAAGGCCATACATATTAAAAATTCATAGCAATTTGATACCTTTTTCTTATAGAACTCAAATTTTGCATCGTATGCAATTTAGTCTCTTTTTTTTTTATTATCAAATTAAGCATTCAAACAATAAAATTTATCAACAAAATTTTCACACAATCACACTATCATGTTGTAGACATTAAAATGATAAAATAAATATTTTGACCTCGGATTTGTGGTCTCGAAACCCCTATTCTGATTTGACTAAAAACAGGCTGTTACAACTCTCCCCCTTAGGAATTTTCATCCTAAAAATCTTACTAGAAAATAGGTTAGGGTACTGTTTTCTCATAGCTTCCTCGGGTTCCCACGTGGCTTATTCTATATCGTGCCATTGCCAAAGTACTTTCACTAAAGCTATGTTTTTATTTCTCAACTCTTTAATCTCTTGAGCAAGAATTCTGATCGGTTCTTCGCTATATATCATATCAGGTTGAATTTTGATTTCTGTCGGAGAAATTACGTGTGACAGGTTTGATCTATATCGGCGTAACATCGATACATGAAACACGTTATGGATCTTTTCTAACTCTGACAGTAAAGCTAGTCGATATGCCACTGGCTCTATTCTTTCGATAATCTCATATGGCCCGATAAATCGCAGACTCATTTTTCCTTTACGACCAAAATGAAGAATCTTTTTCTATGGAGATACTTTCAAAAATACTCTATCACCGATTTGAAATTCAATGTCTTTGCGTTTTAAATCCGTATACGATTTCTGTCGATTTGAAACTGCTTTAAAACTATCGCAAATTACTTTCACTTTATCTTCGGTTTCTCTAACCAAATCAACCCCGTGAATCTTTTTCTCACTGAGCTCAGTCCAGTATAGTGGAGTTTGACATTTACGACCATATAATGCTTCATACGGTGCCATGTTTTATGCTCGATTGAAAACTATTGTTATACGTGAATTCAACCAACGATAAATATTTCTCTCAGTTGCCTTCAAACTCTAAAACATAGCAACGAAGCATATCTTCAAGAGTCTGAATTACTCTCTCGGATTGACCATCTGTTTGTGAATGAAATACAGTACTAAAGTGTAACCGCATACCCAAAACTTCTTGCAATTTCTTTCAAAATCGCAGCGTAAACCTCGAATCTCTATCCGAAATAATATAAATTGGTACTCCGTGCAATCTGACAATCTCTGAGATGTACAATTCAGCTAACCTATCGAGCAAAAAGTCTGTACGTATCGGAATGAAATGTGTCGATTTCGTCAAACGATCGACAATAACCCAGATGGCATCTTTCTTTTTCAGAGATAGGGGTAATCCCAATACAAAATCCATCGTAACTCTATCCCATTTCCACTCTGGTATCATCACTGGCTGTGGTAATCCTGAAGGCACTTGATGTTTGGCTTTGACTTGTTGACAAACTAAGCATCTCGACACAAACTCTAAAATGTTTCGTTTCATGCCCGACCAACAATACAACTGCGTCAAATCATTGTACATTTTAGTACTTCTCGGATGAAAAGATAAACAACCATTGTGTGCTTCGTGCAAAATTTTCTGAATAAGCTCTGAATTTTTTGGTACACAAATTCTACCTCGGAACATCAAATAATCATCTGATACGATTTGAAACTCTAAATCACTAATCGACTCGCATTGTACTCTTTTAGCTTGTAATTCTTTATCACACTTCTGAGCTTCACAAATTTGCTGAAGAAATAACGGCTTAGCTTTTAACTCAACTAAAATCGAACCATCTTTAGACAAAGTTAATTGTGTGTTCATTTCCCACAATGCAAATAAAGATTTTCTACTCAGAGTATCCGCGATTACATTCGCTTTCCTCGGATGATAATCAATCACTAACTCATAATCTTTCAGCAACTCGAGCCATCTTCGTTGTCGTAAATTCAAATCTTTTTGAGACATTAAATACTTCAAACTCTTGTGATCGGTAAAGATGTGACACTTCTCACCGAATAAATTATGTCACCAAAATTTTAAAGCGAAAACAATAGCGACCAACTCTAAATTGTGCGTCGGATAATTCTTTTCATGCGGTTTCAACTGTCTAGAAGCATAAGCTATCACCTTGCCCTCTTACATCAAAACACATCCCAAGCTGTTCAATGACACGTCCCTAAAAATTACAAACTCTTTACCTGATTCAGGTTGAACTAAAACTAGTGCCTCAGTTAACAATGCTTTCAACTGTTCAAAACTTTGTTGGCATTTCTTGGACCATTCAAACTTTGTATCTTTCTATAAAAATCGAGTCATCGGTGTAGCAATCATCGAGAATCCTTTTACAAAACGCTGATAGTAGCCAGCTAATCCCAGAAAGCTTCTGACTTCGAATACATTTCTTGGTGGTTTCCAGTCAACAACTGCTGAAATCTTACTCGGATCAACTCAGATACCTTCCGCTGAAATAATATGTCCCAAATACACTTCTCAAATGTTTAGCATGCTCAGACTCATCTCGGGAATAGATAAGAATGTCATCAATGAATACAACAACAAATCTGTCCAAATACGATTTAAAGATTCAATTAATCAAATCCATAAAAACTGCAAGAGCATTAGTTAGTTCGAAAGGCATAACAAGAAATTCATAATGCCCATACCTTGTTCTGAATGTAGTTTTCGACACATTTGAATCTTTAACTCGCAGTTGATAATAGCCAAACCTCAGATCAATCTTCGAAAATACTAATTCTCCTTTCAACTAATCGAACAAATCATCAATTGTTGGCAAATGATATTTATTCTTAATCGTAACCTTATTGAGTTGACGATAGTCGATATACAATCTCATCGATTCATCCTTTTTCTTTACGAACAGAACTAGTGCAAACCAGAGTGAAAAACTAGGTCACGCAAAACCACTATCTGTTAACTCTTGCAACTGAGCTTTCAATTCTTTCAATTCTGTCGAAACCATTTTGTACGAAACTATCGATATCGGTGATGTTCCTGGTACTAATTCAATAACAAACTCGACTTCTCTAATTGGTGGCAACCTATGCAACTCTTTTGGAAAGATATCCGGATATTCACAAACCATTGATACTGATTCAATCTTTGATTTCGACACTTCAGTATCCAGTACATACACAAGATAAGCATTACAACCTTTTCTCACATATTTTTGAGCTAACATCGTCTATATCACAATAGACAACTCACTCGACTCATCTGATTCAATTCGAAGGATTTCACTATTCTGATATTTCAATTCGATAATCTTTCGTCTATAATTCACAACAGCATCATGTAGAGTCAACCAATCCATACCCAAAATCATATCGAATTCCTTAAATGGTAAAAGCATCAAATTTGCTGGAAAATAGTAACTTCGAGTCATCAAAGGACAATTCTTGCAAACTTTATCAACTAGGACATACTTACCTAAGGGGTTCGATACTTTAATCACAAGTTTAGTAGACTCAATAGGCAAATTATTACTAGACACTAAATTCATATAGACATATGAATGAGTCGATCTAGGATCAATCAAGGCAATTACATTAGTGTCATAGAGAGAAAATGTACCGATGATAACATCTGGTGACGACGCATCTTTGCAAGCGCGAATAGTGTAAGATCTGGCTAGTGCTCTAGCCTCTGATCTTACGGTAGAATCCTTTGTCACACCTTTGCTACTAGTCACATTTCTCGTATTTCTAGGTGGTCTCCCTCTAGTAGCTGTATTGCTCAGTCTTGCATTCTGAAATTTGTCTTTCTCGGTTAACTCAAGAAAATCCCGAATAAAGTGATCTAACGAGCCACATTTGAAACAAGTTTTGTTATTCATTCAATAATCTCTAAAATGCCGTCTTCCACACTGTTGACACTCAAGTTTGTTGTTTCTCACACTACCAACGCTCGATACTGAAGTGGCTTGGGTTTTAGGACTCGTGTATTATTTTTCTCAATCTCTATTAGAATACCCTACTGAAGCTGTCGAACGATTATATGAATCCCATGATTTCTTTGATGAAGAATGATAGGGTTTACTCATCAACCCCTTTCTCGAATCTCTAGCCTCGAAATCAGCTTTTCTCTTTTCTTTGCCAAGATCTTTGGCCTTGCAAGCTCTGTAGACTAATACAACAAATTCTTTCAATTCTAGAATTCCGACTAGAAGTCTAATATCTTTGTTCAACCCATCATCGAATCATTTAAACATAATTGCCTTAGTAGAAACACATTCTCGAGTATATTTACTTAGTCTTACAAATTCTCTTTCGTATTCGGTCACAGACATTCGACCCTATTTTAGTTCCAAAAATTCTTTGCGCTTTTGGTCGATAAAACACTAGCTTATGTATTTCTTTCTGAACTCGGTCTGAAAGAATTCCCACGTGACTTTTTTTCTTGGTACCACGGATATCAAAGTATTTCACCATTGATATGCAATGTCTCTCAGAAGTGATATGGCACATTTTAATCATTCAGCTAGCATGCAAGATAATTCATCAAATACTCAAATTGTATTCTCAAGCCAAAACTCAGCTCTCTCCAGATCTTCATTAACGGTAGCTCTAAACTCTTCAGCCTCATACTTTCAGATTTTATCCACAGACGACTTACTCAAACGTAAAGGTTCCAAACCTTGAGGAGCTATAGAAACCGGTTGGGGAATAGGTGAGAGTGGAGGTAACTAAGCAGCCGGATTTGTTCAGACAAACTCAGTGAACCACTTGTTCATCATTTGAAAGAAGGCTTCTTTGGCCTCTCCTCCCTGACTACTCGATACGGATTTCAACTCAGATTGTGCTACTCTGTGAATGAAGGCTGGCGCATTACTCTAAACATCATTAGCCACTGCTCGATTGGGATCCATTACTATATGAAAACATGGTTTAAACTGTCAAGAGATATCACACTATCACAGGTTATATACGGCATGTATAGCTAGACTCTCACATACACAACTTTAGTCCTGGAATTGACTAAACTGTAGCTTTGATACCAATAATGTAACACCCCTAACCCATATCCATCGCCAGAATAGGGTTACAGAGCATTACCGGACTTATATCACAATTGAACATACATTTCTCATGCAATTATCAATTTCAAATACAAGTCATTCACAATCATTCATCAAGTCCCTAATATGAGCCTATGAGGCCCAAAACATGCTTTAGAAGTGGCTCGGGACTAAACTGATATCTTAAGAAATTTTTGGAACACTTAGAAAATTTTACAAAATATAAGTGACACACATCCGTGTGGCTCGGCCGTATGAGAGCCGTGTGTCTCACACGGCCAAATACAAGCTCGTGTCACAGGTCGTATAGACATTCGAAATGGAATCACATGGCCGTGTCCCAGCCTGTGTTTGACCCCGTATCACTCTCTGAATTGGGTTACACGGCCAACCACACGCCTGCGTGACCAGCCTGTTTGCCCTTCGAAATGGCCTCACAAGCCTGTGTGTTATGCCATGTGCTAGGCCATGCCAAACCTGTAGGGTATACTGACTTATGCCACAAGACCAAGTCACACGCCCGTGTGCTAGGCCGTGTAGAGCATACTGACTTAATTTCTAATTAAACACTAAGGGACACACAACTGTGTCACCTGACCCTATGTCACACACGACCGTATCACTTGACCGTGTGTAACACACAACCAGGTGACACACGCCTGTGTCTTTGCCCGTATGGACAAAAATAGACTATTTGCCAAGCCATCTTTCTCACCCAAAATGCATTCACCTACACCAAACGAAAAGGCATATAATATGGCATAAATAGGCATTCAAACCAATCTTAACCAGGCCTAATTCATGCTATTTCCATACCAAGTACTATATGAATCATCACATCATATTTTTCCAATTTAAATCATACCAAATTCACATTTACAAATCACTTAACTAGTTGATTTCATATATGCACTTTCTTACCTCAAATCACATGCATACCAAATCTCCAAATTTCAACCATATGGTACTCAAATTACCAATTCATAATAAACATCATATAACTAATACGAACCATATAACAAAAGTCATTTGCACCTATATATATATATACATCATCAAGCATACCAAAATATACCACTTTATATGGCTATACACATAACAAACATTTATCATTTACAAGCCAACTCAAATGGCTAAGTCCATTACCAAACTATATACCAAAATGACCATAAATCTTATACATTCCATTTAACCAAATACATAAGTTCAAAAATACCAAAGTGATAGCTTGATAGTGTGATGAGATCTCCGACGATTCCCAAATTCGAGCAAGCTTCGATAACACTATAAAACATTGAAAAGTAAACAGAGTAAGCTATAAAGCTTAGTAAGCTCGTATAGTAATAAACTCAACTTACCATATATACATAATTTAAGCAATTTAAACAAATCATAATATAACTCATATTGATCTACAAACCTATCACATATTAATTCACAATGTTAGATATGAAATTTACAAGTTTCTTCGATTCAATGCTTGTACGGTTCATGTACATACCTGTATCATCTCGTATCAATCTCATACTCATCCATATATTTGATATACCCATTGAACCATTTGGAATAATATTGGATACTCGGGAATCTTGGACCCTAAGTGCCAATACATAGCTGAAGCTATCTCAATCTCATATCTCATATAATGCTCACTCTCGAGCTATTAACGGGTCTGCTCACGCAAGCTGACTGTCATGACGTAGCTGCACGGTGCTACTCACACAAGCTGACGAGAATCCGCAACACATGCTAGATAACTCAGCCACCGGTAGAACGTACGGACCAACACCCAAACACATAACCCCTAATGACATGTTATTCGTATCCTAATTTATTCTTAAGGTTCAACCGGGATTTCACATTGCCGAATCTTCGTCGAATGTATCTGTAAGGTCGTGTTCACAATTAATTCAATAATAAAGCATTTAAAATACAATTATAATAATGCTTATTAATATATGAACTTACTTCAATTGTAAAAACGACGAAACGAATTGACTAATCCAATAGTTTGTTTTTCCCTCGATCTAGATCCCAACTTCGTTTTTCTTGATCTATGTAATATCAAATTTAACTTATTCAATTATCATTCTATTCAATTTAACCCAAAATGCATATTATGGCAACTTTACTCTTTTGCCCTAATATTTTAACATTTTTACAATTTAGTCCTTAGCTCATAAAAATACAAATTCATGTAATTAAGTCCCTACCCATGCTAGCCGGATTTCTCTTATTACCATAGCAGCCCATATTTTTCATTTATTTCACATTTTTACCACAAAATTTCCACATTTCTCAATTTAATCCCTGATTGACAATTTTACCAAAAATCACTTTATAAATGTTGTTTATCTAACAACAATCATACATTTTCTATCATTAAACATCAAAATACACACATATTCATCAATGGAAAAAAATTAAACCTTTAACAGTTTTGCAAATTAGTCCCTATGCTTGCTTGATTAAGTTACAACGACTCCGAAAACATAGATATCATTAAAAACTGAGTCAAAAATTACTTACATGCACTCCCACAAGCTAGCCGAATGTTCAAACTCTAAAATAGTCGTATTTTCTCCTTAGAAAATCGAAAAGAGGAAGAAGATGGACACAAATTGATTTTTTTTGTTTTACTTATTTTAGTTTTATTTACTAATTTACTAATATGACCTTAATTAATCACACTAATTGTGTCCATAAATGTCCATTACCATTATTATTGGTTTAATTACCATTTAAGGCCGTACATATTAAAAATCCATATCAATTTGACACCTTTTTCTTATAGAACTCAAATTTTGCATCGTATGCAATTTATTCCTTTTTTATCAAATTGAGCATTCAAACAATAAAATTTCTTAACAAAATTTTAACACTATCACACTATCATGCTGTAGACATTAAAATGATAAAATAAATATTTTGACCTTGGATGTATAGTCTCAAAACCACTGTTTCGATTTGACTAAAAACGAGTTGTTACATAGATCAACAAGTTTTAGCCAATACACATCGAGATGCTAGTAAGTGCTTTAGAAAAACTACCCAATGTTCGTCATAGAAGGTGGATAGTTATTTGTCACGTGTAAAATAATTTGCGATTTATGAAAGTATGCACGTCAGTTTAAGTAATAAAGTGATGTATGAGTATCGTTCTTACGATGACCGGATTGAGGCACAAAATTGGTCAAGTTATTGTAATATGGTTAATGTTATGGCAAAGTTGACGAATAAGATGCTATGGTAAACTAAGGTATATATGCAGTGATAATTAAAAGGAAGATGATGTATGCGATAGATGGAATTAATGAATAATTGGAAATGCTATAGAAAAAGAGAGAGCAGAAATGTAATGACAATAATGAGAGTGATTATCCGAATAGAATGTAAATAAAGAAATAAACAACTAAATATATTGTGGAAAAATTACAACGACAAAGTATAAGGATAGAGTGATGTTGATTCAGAAGGTCGAGATTACCCAGAATTGACCCTTACTGTCAATAATGCCTTGGCAAAATCGTATCTACGTTACTGCACAGAAGAGTTCTAAAATGGCCTGCCTCTCGCGAAAGCAAAACCTCAAGTTACCTTGCTCGTGTCTATAGGCTTTCTAGATATCTTGCTTAGGTTCCTTCTATATAATCGTGACTCCATGTCTAGAGTAGACTACAAGTGTCTATCGAATACTTGCTCATTTCATTTAATTTTAATCCAACCAATCCAACCTTTTCGGAATTAGAATCAGTTTATAAGTATGCGAATAGTCTTCTATGTCTAGAGATTGTTTGCATTTTAATTAAGAAATAAGAACAATCAAATGAAAGAGTAAAGTAAATTAGAGATATATGGCATCCCTAAAAAGAATTTAAGGTTTAATTGAAAGTAATCCTAACCTTATGAGATTTAGCTTATAGGTTGGGAAATAAAATTCCAAACCAAAATATTATACGACATTGTGTTCAACTACTTCAATTCAATCTTTTGAAGGAACACTAATGGAAATAACGGAAGAACTTCGGGAAATAGCTTTCGCTGCCCTCCACACTTTAGTAACATAACATCTTTTGATGGCTAAGAAGGACTGCCTTCGACTTCATTTCCTTTGCGCAACCGAACCATTATTCACACCTAAGGATCTCTCCCACTTTTTTTCGCCGTTAAGAGTTTCTTCCTTTGGCTTTTTATAACTTTTTCCCTAGGGTAAATCCAACAACCCATGTTTATCTTCTCCTCTTTTTAAATTCTTTTTTCAACAACCCAAGATTATCTTCTTTTTAAAATTTTTTTCAACAACCCGAGATTATCTTCTTTTCAAATTTTTTTCTAGGATAAAAACCAATAGCCTAGATTTTTTTCTCCTCCTTTTTAGGCAGATTTTTTTGGTACAAGTACAGTTGGGCTAAAACTAATGTGCGTTGAGTGTTGACTCAGTCTTTCTAGAATTGCCACGGTATTCATACTAACAAAATGTCGAAGCTTTTGCCCTGACAAACCTTCACTCATTTATTTCTTGTTCCTCAACCTGTACCTGCCAAACCACCAAACACAACCCTTCCACAAGCAATTAAAGGTACCTAATATTTAAACACAGTCCAAACTCCTAATAAAATGATGAAAATACAAATGAAATATCCTAAAATGAAACTAAATGTACCCAAGTACAAGCAATTAGCTAGGTCTAAAGGCATGAAATATAACTCTTTTCAAGAGTTATCATTCTTTGCACTTAGGTGATTTTATCAAGTCTATCTCCATATAGACTACCTAAATCAAACTTTGAAATCATTAAGAACATTTAATGAGCTTATCCTCTTAAATTTAAATTCGATGAATTTATAAAGTCTGTCTCAATAGGACCACCCAAAATCTGGGATATGAATTTGTTAAGAGTAATAAACTCAACCTCACATGTCATTGAATTCATCAAGCCCGTCTAATTAGGATGACCCAAATCCTGAGCTATGAATTCATTAAGGTAAGAACTGAACGTTATGCATGTATATCATTTGCCATAAGGATAAGTAAAGTGTACATTATGAGTCTTTCCATGGTTTCGTTTGACCTCATTGAACTTAGAGAACTAAGTTGGGTATCTGAATTGAATTCCTCAACCACTGGGCTTAAGACTTATCCCCATTGACGAATCAAAAACCATTTTCCTATTTAACCCTTTAGCTAGATGATCAGCTAGGTTCTTTTTAGACCTCACGTACTCCAAAACAAGGACTTCATTCTTTATTAAATATCTCACAGATTCATGTCTTATTTGAATATGCCTCTTCTTACCATTGTAAGCTTGGCTCCTAATCTGTCATAATTTGACGTGTCAAATTAGGCTTCTCATTACACCTAACGAGCTTGTTTCCGAGAAATTTATATGTTTTTGTCATGTTTTTACTTATTTTTTTTAGTTTTAATAAGCAAATTAGTGCATTTTACGCTACTTTTGATACTCAAAATGGCCTAATACGCCATCGAGAACTTAATGGTCAATTGAGCATTGTAGAGAGTCAATGGAGACCCGAACATGAACAAAAACATCACCTCGAAAGAGGGTAATACGATATTGAAGATTTAGAATGATGATAACTTAAAAAATATTGAATTGAAGAGGATTAAGACCCTTCATAGTGATATCATAATATCTAAGCATGGGTATCATGATATCTAACTCTAAAAAGAACCCCCATTTCTAGATTTTTGTGGGTATCACGATACCCAAGCTTGGGTATCGCAATATTGCTGCTTGATGTGGAGAAAAAAATAATTGTAAGGGTAGTTTTTGTCCAACACCAACACCAATCAAAATACAACATCAAAGGGCATTTTGGTCACTAAAAATTAGGTTGTAATCAGCTTAAAAGACATTTTTGGCTAAGAAGAAAAAGAGGGTTATAGGTTAGGTTAGAAAACATCTTAGTTTTAAGGTTTTTATTTCATCTTTTAGTTTAGATTAGCTGTACGATGTAGTTTTTCTACAACTTCTTTATTTTTTTTTGCGTTTTCTTAGTTAGTCAAGTGAGTTTTTATTGTAGCTTAGTTTGATTTACATGTTAAGGACCTTAAACTTAGTTGTAATCACTCTTTAATATCTAGTTTAATGTTACATCAATTTGTTTTCTTTACATTTTCCAAAAATCTTAACTTTATTGCTTTTTATTGTTTACATTGCTGCTAGTTTACTTGCTTTTACATTTCTCAAGTAAAAATCCAATCTTTCATTTTTTTTATTGAATTTTTTGTTAATGGCTATCATGGTTGTTTCTTTCATGTTTGTTAGCTTTAATATGGTAATGGGTAGCTAAATCTTAGGTGGTTGGTTGATGGAAATGTTGGGTAGTTGATTCTAGGTTTTAAGGACTAAATCGAATAAACATAAAAACTTAGGATTAATGCCCTTAAAGGAATATCAAGATAAGTGAGTCCGAGAGGTAATCTTATTGGGCACCAATTCGTTAGTTTCAGGTTAGCTGGTGAGATCGAGAGATAATTTGGACTAATTTTTCCAATTTGGTAAAGGTTAGACTGAGAGGTAAAATGGAACCAATTTAGGAGTGTTAACGATTTAGATATCTAATTCAAAGGTTAATTAAGAACATAAAAATCGACCAATCGCTCCATGTTATCGTATTTGGCAGTTTTATATTTTACTTTATTTACAATTTAATCTTTTACTGTTTTAGGTAGTTAATTATTTTAATTTACCCTAAATTATGTATTGTAGTACTATAGAAATTAGGGAGTAATTAGCTAGAATCCTTTTTTACATGCCTGTTAAATAGAGATCACTAAATCACTAACTCTCTTAGGTTTGATCCTTGGAATACTCCGGCGTTCCATTGTAACACTACATATATTACAACTGACTCGTCACACTTGCAAACACCACACTTAGTATTTCATCCGATCATTGTCTTTTTTTTGTCAATTTTCCTCCTCCTGTTGCTTGCAAGGGCGAATAGTAGGAGGGCGGTCAGATCTTAGCAATGTAAACTACGACTTGTGAGTCACATAATAGAGATATGGGAGGTGTTGGTTTTTCTATAAAGGAATCTCTGTAAGTAGATTCCTAAGCCACTCGACCTCTTTCTCGACGAAGTTAAGAGCTATAAACTTTAACTCTATCATAGAGCAAGCAATGCAGGTTTGTTTAGCAAACTTTCAAAAAATAGCTGCTTCACCCAAAGTAAAGACATACCCACTTGTAGAGCTCACTTGCATTATCAGTTACCTAGTTTGTATCATAATATCCTTTTAGGATTGTAGGGTATCTAAAAAATTCCAACTCCCAAGTTATTGTACCTTTAAGGTATCTAAGTAAACGCTTTAGAGTATTCCAATGCTTATTGCTAAGATTATGGGTATATCTACTTAGTCTATTGACTACATAAGCAATATCTGGCCGATTGTAGTTCATGAAGAACATATGACTTCAAATAAATTTAGCATACTCTGTAACACCCTGGAATTTGGGGTTGGAAGTTTTGAGATTTGTAGGTAGGGTCAGTGGCTAGAATGAACAATTGTATTTGGTTCAGCATTCTAATGTCAGAATGGGCCTGTTGGTTTAGTGGTTGGTTGTGTGTTAGTTTGGCTTGGGGTCTTGTGTTCGAATTCTCGTGCGGGCGTGGGTGTTTATTTTTGTCACGACTGTCTAAAAGAGAGTTTGAATGGGTTTGGAAGTCTATGTAAGTGGATGAGAGAGTGGGTAGTTAAGAATAGGTTAGTAGGAAATCATGCCTTGATTTGGGGGATATTAATTATTTTTATTTTATTTTATCTATCAAAATTGATTTCTCTCTTTGAAAAAAAATGGCGTCTGTTGTTCTCCCCTTCCCTTTGCACTTTCGTCTTCCCTTCGGCTTTTTTCTTTCCATTTTTTTGGTGTTCGGTTGATTCAAGGATTCGAGTGAGGGGAAATTGTGTTGGGGAGGCGTTCCGATCTTCGTTGGTGTTTGGAATCGCAAATTCAGGTGTGGAATCGCGAATTCAGGTGTACAGTAGTTTACCGTAATGCATAGTACGACATATATGTCAACTCTGTTGCGTATTAACATTTGAGTGGCTTAGTCCACATACTTGGTGTGTAGGGTTGGATGGGCCTTTTGAGGTCCTATGTGGTGTGCGTGGTTGGATTAGCTTAATTAGCTCTTTTTGAGTTGTGATTGAGGGACGGAGAGGTGTTTGGCTGGTTGGTTGGTTTTTCATTGCTTATTAAATTCATTCCGCATTCTGTCTGTCTATTTGATTGCGAGACTAACTGTTTATAGATTGAGCTGTTTTAGTACTGATACGTTTGATTTGTTGGTGAAGACTATTCATATTTCAGATTGCCATTAAGTTTTATTATTATCATTTTATTTTTATTGTGACATTTTAGTGATCATTTATCTATCATTTTCGAACTTACACTGAGCTCGTGTAGCTCACCCCCTTTAGTTTATCCTTTTACAGGTACCTTCATTTTTTGTAGCTAGACTTGGCAGATCAGAGGTCTCGAACAACCACATTTTAGAATCAACTTTAAAAGTATTTTTATAAATCCTTCATTTAAAAATAAACTGTTTGAATTGTAAGTTTTATTTTGAATATTGTGGTATGAATTTTGGGTTTTACGCACATAAGTGTCTTTTGGGCTAAATTTTTTGTAATATCGGGATTTTACAATGGAGAGTTTTAAGTAACTTAAATAACATTTGTTTTCTAGCTGGTTAAACTAAAATTTTACCTACGGTCACTTTGGTGATCAATGTAACCTCCGAGATTCAGTCTAAACTTCTAGGTCAGGTTTTTGGGGCGTTACATTTAGTGGTATCAGAGCCAAGTTTGCAAAAACTCAGCCTGTATTTTTACGTATCTGTGTACACGCGTGTTCATTTTAAAAAAAAAGTTTTGATAAACTGTACCACAGTATTTTGAAATTATGTGTGTTTTACTGATTTTGAGGAGATAAAATGTCTAAGACTCTAATGCTGGTCCAAGGTGGAAACTCAAAACTGTAAGATTAGAAATGTAGATTTTCGTATTTATTTTTTATTCATTTCTAAAAATGTAGATACTCTAAGTTAGTCATAAGATTGATATGGATTCTGATGGTAAGCATGATCGTGAGGGTCAATCTAGTGAGACTCTCGAAAAGTCGTTTGCTTCTCTGGAACGTGTGTTTGTTCAGGAGTCAGAAGTCAATGCGATTCCGTCAGTTTCGAGGATCGATAACCCGAAGGTTGGTACCGAGGCGTAGACTCGAGTGGTGAGAGATTTGTTAGAGAATGTTTTTAAGGCTAGTTTAGAGAGAAATAGAAAGTTAGTTCAAGGTAGGTGTGTGGATTGTGGAAAGAAAAGGAATCGTAGTCTTTTGAGGTTGGAGCCTCAGTCTGCGAAGCATATAAGAATACAGTTGGGTGTTAGTAAAGGTTGTGTGAATGGTTCTGGTAATGGGGTGAGCGTATCAGTTTGTGGGCACTGTAAGAAGCGCCATTCGGGTGACTGTTGGAAGAAGTTGGGGGAATGTCTTAGATGCGGGTCCACAGAGCATCAAATTAGGGAGTGTTTGTGATGACATTAAGACAGGTATAGTTGTAGGTTGTTGTGATTCTGTGTGTTATTTATTTGAATGACATTGATGTTTATTCGTTGGATAACGTTTGTGTGCGCAATGGATAAATGTTTATCTGCTTTAGTAGTTAAGTGTTTGGGTATATGTGCAAGTTTTTAAGGTTAAAGTATTGTATGGTAGTTCTCGGGTTTAGAGTGCACAGCTGAAGCATAGTGGTAGAGTTTGTGTTAGACAACTATTCTGTTAGTGGGAAATTTTGGGGACAAAATTCTTTAAGGAGGGGTGAGTTGTAACACCTTGGAATTTGGGGTTGAAAGTTTTGAGATTTGTAGGTAGGTTCAGAGGCTAGAATGGACAATTGTATTTGGTTCCGCGTTCTAGTGTCAGAATGGGCCTGCTGGTCTGTTGGTTGGTTGTGTGTTAGTTTAGCTTGGGGTCTTGTGTTCAAATCCTCATGCAGACATGGGTGTTTATTTTTGTAACGGCTGTTTGAAAGAGAGTTCGAATGGGTTTGCAAGTCTGTGTAAGTGGATGAGAGAGTGTAGTTGAGATCGAGTTAGTAGGAAATCATGCCTTGATTTGAGGGGATATTAATTGTTTTTTATTTTATTTTTTTTATCAAAATTGGTTTCTATCTCTTTAAAAAAACCTGACGTCTATTGCCCTTCTCTCTACACTTTCTTCTTCCCTTCGGCTTTTTCCTTTCCATTTTTTTGGTGTTTGGGTGATTCAAGGATTCGAGAGAGGGGAAATTGTGTTGGGGAGGCGTTTCGATCTTCGTTGGTGTTTGGAATCGTGAATTCAGGTATGGGTTCGGTAACATTTTCTTTTTATTGTCAAAATTTTGATTTAGTTTAGTGAAATTCGACATATTTGGTGTATCTCTGAAAAATTATCATTCGAAGTGTCAATTGTTACGGTTTTGCTTGAAATACTGTGGGTTTTTGGTATGTTATTGGGTTAACAGTGGTTGGGTAGCGTTTCAAGAGCAAAGGCACATTCTGTAGCGAGCTTTGGTGGGTTTTCGTGACCACAAGGGTGGCCATGCAAGCGTGTGCACCAACATAGGTGGTTCACATGGCCGTGTAGAATTGGGAATTAGGACTTTAGGGCCAATTTTGGTGCCACACGGCCTGGCCACACGAGCATACGTCCCCACACGGGCGTGTGAAATCTCCACACGATTGTGTCTCCTCTTTTTTTAGCAGTTTTGGACAGTGAGTTATACGGGCTGCTCATACGGGTATGTCCCCCTCCACACGGGCGTGTGTGTCCTTCACACTAGTGTGTATGGCCTTCACATGGGCGTATAGACCCCCACACGGCCTGGGCATTTTCCACACGACCGGGGCACATAAGTGTGTAGCCTTATGTCGCCAAATATTGTACTATGTATGTTTTTTTATCTGATTATGATTCTGTGTGTTCCGAACCTTAGTAGGTCTCTGTAAGAGTGGTCGGGACTTTTTTTTGGCCTGGACTTGCGCTTTATTCGCAATCATAGCTCTAATTAAGCAATTCAGTTGAGTGTTAATTGATGTTATGTTGTATCTGATTTTGATTTTGGGCATTTGAATGTGAGCATTTCTGATTTCATACTTTGTTTCTGTAAGTCTATCTTCAAATGGTGTGCATTTTGCATTTGCATTAATCTTTTTCGATTTGGTTACGAAGAGAAGGGAGTTTGATCTGTTCTGGTAGTTTGAACTACAACATGTTTGTGCAGTGGCTTACTGCAATACACAGTACGACATATATGTCAACTCTGCTGCATATTAACATTTGAGTAGCTTAGTCTACATACTTGGTGTGTAGGGTTGGATGGGCCTTTCGAGTTCCTATGTGGTGTGCATGGTTGGATGAGCTTAATTAGCTCTTTTTGGGGTGTGATTGGGGGACGGAGAGGTGTTTTGCTAGTTAGGTGTGTTTTCATTGCTTGTTGTATTCATTCTGCATTTTGTTTGTTTGATTGATTGTGAGACTAACTATTTATAGATCGAGGTGTTCCAGTACTGATATGTTTGATTTGTTGGTGAAGACTATTCGTATTTCGGATTGCCGTTGAGTTTTATTATTATTTTATTTTTATTTGACATTTTGGTGATCATTTATCTATCGTTTTTGAACTCATATTGAGTTTGTGTAGCTTACCCCCTTTAGTTTATCCTTTTGCAGGTACCATAGTTTTCTGTAGTTAGACTTGGCACATCGGAGGTCTCAGACAGCCACATTTTAAAATCAACTTTAAAATAATTTTCATAAATTCCATATTTATAAATAAATGATTTGAATTATAAGTTTTATTTTAAATATTGTGGTATGAATTTTGGGTTTTACGCCCGTAAGCGTCCTTTGGACTAAATTTTTTGTAATATCGAGATTTTACAACGGAGAGTTTTACGTAACTTAAATAATGTTTGTTTTCTAGCTGGTTAAACTAAAATTTTACCAACAATCACTTCGGTCTAAACTTTTAGGCCGAATTTTTGGTGCGTTACATACTCTGATTGAGAAACTCTATTTCCTTTATTTTTCAATAGTTGTATGCTAGAATCATAAGGAGTTCTCATAGGGATTGGATCAAAGCTATTAAATTTTTTTTAACACTTTCTCTATATAGTTAGATTAATTTAAAGTAAATCCCTTTTCTGATTTAGTAACTTTAACTCCTAAGATTACATCTACCTCTCCCAAATCCATCATATCAAATTTGGTTGATAATAAATTCTTGGTTTTATTAATGGATTCTATATTAGTACTAAAAATTAACATGTCATCCACATACAGACTTATGATGACACAATCAGAACCAAACATATTAAAATACACACATGCATCTACACCATTAATAATGAAACCAAAACTAAGAATAGTCTTATGAAATTTCTCATACCATTGTTTTGGAGCTTGTTTAAGATCATATGTAGATTTTTTGAGTTTGCAAACTTAGTCTTCCATACCTAGTGCCACAAATCCTGGAGCTTGCTCCATGTAGATCTCCTAATCCAAATCACCATTCAAGGAAGTTGTCTTTACATGCATTTGATATACTAGAAAATTGTGAATTGAAGCTAAAACAAACAAAATATGAATGGTTGAGATATTGATTACAAGAGAGTATGTATCATAATAATCTACTCAAAATTTCTGAATGAACCCTTTTATAACTAGTCTTACCAAATGCCTCTGAATTGACCCATCAGGCCAGAGTTTCTTTCTAAGGATCCATTTATTACTAATAGATCAAAAACAATTAGGCAAGTCTACTAGTTCCCAAGTATGATTAGACATAATAGAATCTAGCACATTATTAATGACGTCTTTCGAAAAACTAGCATCTATTGATTTTATGGCTTCATCATAGGTTTTTAGATCCTCATCTATAAAAAGTGTATGAGCAACAGAATCACTTATAAAGTCTAAATCTCTAATTTCTATTACAAATGAAGTAATGAAATTCGGTCTGAAACTAGTGGCAGTCTTTTATCTTTTATGTAACATCCCAAAATATGGCCTAGGAGTTTTAGGGCTATTTTAGGAAATTTGGCCTTAGAGTGCTCAGAAATTCGTGACTTGGTATATCGATGATGATTTTTATAATAATTTTTGAATGGTCAAATCAATTTTTGAAAAAATGTTCTAGAAACCTTTAATTTTAAAAAAAAAACTGATTTGTAATAGAGTCAAAATAGTTAGCATTTATATTACAGTTTTACCAGTTCTTAAAATTTAACCTAATGAACCCCCATTCTCAATTCTAATTCACGATAGTTGCTCTTCTAAGTTGCTATTGTCATCCCTTGCCATCCCTTGGATCTTCCAATTGATTTTTGATTTTGAAACCATAATACTCTAAATTCCTAAAACTTCAAGAAAAACATTAAAAAAAACTACATAGATTTCATCATCTTCTCCAAACATAGGTTTTTCAAAATTGCATCAAACTCATTTAATCTTCCATCAAAGGTAATGTTTTGAATTCTTATGAGTTTTCCATGATATCTAGTCTTTAAAATTGAACTATTGGCCCTCAAATCTTATGTTTTAGATAAAAAGCCAAAAATTGGGTTATTAATGGTGGATTTCAGATTTTCGAGTAAAATTGTGATTTCAAAGTGTCTTTCAATTAGTTTTAATATTAATAAGATGTTTTTTAAACTTATATTGAAGTTTCGTTGAGGATTTCTTGTGTTTTAATGAATTTTCGTTATTTTGGCTAAAACTTATCAAAAAATGACGATACCTTGAAACATGTAGTTTTGTGTGGTTTAAGGGTTGAGGATTAGGCGTAGATAACTAATTAAGTGAATGAAATTGGTTTATGACTAAGGGTCCGTTTGTTTACATGTAAAAGGTTTTATGAAAAATGTTTTCTGCATTTTCCTGTGTTTGTTTCATAGAAAATAGTTTGGACAATGGAAAATGACTTACAGGTCAAGGTAAAATAAACTCTTTTTCTTGTAAAATGACTTATCATTTTGAAAAGCGTAAGTCATTTTCCGGAAAAGAGCTCATCTATAGATAATTTTATTTTTATAACTTAAATCAAGCTTAATATTATTATATTGATAACAATTTTTATTTTTATTTTTTAAAATATTTAAAATATTATTTTTTTAATATTATTAAACATACATATTTAATTATTTATATTTAGTCATATAATAAATTATTAATATAATAAATATAATTTATTATTTTAATAAATTATTTAATATTTCAATTTTATTTTAATAATAAATTTTAAAAATAATAATTTTAAATAATATTATTCACATATTATTGAAAATATTCAATATTAATATTTTGATAATAAATATTTATTACAATTATAAATATATTAATTATAAATATTTTGTAGTATAAAGGTTAAAATATGTTATATGTCTATGTACACTTCACAGATTTGTAATATAGTCTTTGTACTTTTATTTTCAAGAATTTAGTCCCTTTACTTTTCAAATTTGAAAATCAAGTCCAATTGTTGACATCGTTAATTTTTTTTGTCAATTTTGTTGATGTCACATTTTTAAATAAAAAATACTCACTTAATAGTCATGTAATTAAAAAATGACGTTGTAATGAATCTGAATTTAACATAATATTTTAATATATGCAAAAACAATGTAAAATATAAAATTATAGATAAAAATAAATTCAATTAAACAATGAAAAAAATAAGAAAATCTAAAATGTATGTTTGTTTAATTGAAAACAACTTTTATGGAATATTTTTAAGAAATCTACCAAACAACAGAAAATATTCTACATAGATTCCTCCAAACACCAGAAAATATTAGCTTTTCTAGAAAAGTAAATCATTTTCCAGAAGTCATTTTTAGTGAAACAAACGAAGCCTAATTAGGTGAACGAAATTCGTTTTAGGTGAAAAGGTTAAGTGTAGCCTGAGTTACAAGCATTCTAAGTTTGTTATGTTAAAGGTTTTGGTTACATGAGAACTTAGAATAGGTTGATGTTTTGGTTTGTTTAAGTGAGTCTCTGGCTACTATCTGATTGTGAATCTGGTATGGTTATTATGTGTAAAACATTGGATTCATTGGAGCCTTCTACAAGTTAAAGGAAGATTTAGTTTGAGCTTTCGACTTCTCAGTGAAAGCATAGTGGTAAGTGTTTGGAATCACTGCTCGTAGACATTAGTAATGTGTTATTTGGGAATTTTGTAATAGCCTAAACTCCTACTCTAGATTCCAAATGTAAGTTTTCTTGTATCTATATTTATCTTGTGGTTTTGTGCTTATATAATTATGAATTTGTGCCTAGTGATGAGAAGCTCATATAAGTGATATGTGATTGTTTTCGAAAATTTTGGCCTTGCGATCTTGAAACCATTTGATATTGTTAGCATGCCATAGGATTGTGAGTTCTCACTTATATGTATAGTGATTTTGGGCGTTGAGGCCGAAGGACATGTTTGAGGGATAAGTGAATGAGAGCAAAGCTTTATTCAACGAGATATGTGAAGGGAAATAATGAGAGTGTTAGATATATGCTTTACTTATGCGACATGTTTGACTCTATAAGTCTATGTGGTGTGTTGGAGATCCGTGTATCCGATTAGTGACGATAGAGCTCACTTTATGTTTCATACCTCAAGCGCCAATTTATCATTATATGTGACTTGTGTGAAATATAATATATGCTTGAATGAATATGTGTTTCAAGATGCATGTTTGCATGAGTACGTAAATGCTATGTAAATGAACTAATAGATAATGCATGTAAAGGTATTATATGTCACTAGACGTAAGAATTCTGTAATCGTAATTATATATGGTTGTCTTGTAGATGCATGATGACACATTTGCGATGTGGTTATTCTAATAATTCGCTGAGCTTGTTATGCTTACCTACTCCCTTTTTTACTCATTGCAGATTAGTTGCTTACCAGTGTGAGCGATGTGGTTTTTTGAGAGGTGACCCAAGCCAAGTCTGTGTTATTCCATAGGTGTTCCTTATTTACATTTTGGGAAAAGGCAATATGATAGACTTGTCTAATGCCTTGATGTGTTTGGACTATCTATTAGTCTTGCTTTTGTTTTTTTAGAGGTTTATGAGTACATATATTTACTTTGGTTTATGAATACTGATGATGGAATGATGATACTTGCTCGGACACATTTTTGGTATTTTGAACTATTGATTAAGCTGTTTGGATGGTTATTTGTTTTAGCAATTGGTGTATGATGATTAGAAACATATTTGCAATGAGTTAACTGCATATGTATGCTACATTTTTGAGGTCCGGAGTAGAGGTATCGATAATTGGGTTTTAAAAATCGATACCTTTGTTCTTGAAACGTGCAGGAAGCTAGAATAGAGTCGATACTCGGAGTTAAAGAATCGATATTTCATGGCAGGTACCGATAGTTTTCGAGTTTTAGGTTTCTAATCGAGAAACAGAATGCAAGTTTGGTATCGTTTTTCCAAGTGGTACGATACCACTTAGAGAAAATATTGATACCCTAGTGCTAGTATTGATACCTATGAACATGTTTTGGAAATGATAACTATCAAGTTTGAGTGGCTTAAAACCTTCATGAGTAATGAAACGATGGATGATTTATTTCAAATGAGCTTTTGTTGTTGTATATGACATAAGACGGTGGTGTGACATCTCATATTTGGGCTTGGCGACCAGGTTGGGTATAGGGTGTTACATTAGGTAGTATCAGAGCCCTAGGTTCAATAGCTCTCGAACCTAGGTGATTGTTGTGTGTGTGGAGTTTCAAAACTCACGAATTCAAATTTCCTTGTTTTCTTGAAATTGTTGGTATATCATTGTTAGAATTGCATGAGAATTGCTTGGAATGTCTTGGTTGAATTGTATGAGTGGTAGGAATGGGATTGCCTTAATCCTAAATTTTGCTTGCAGAAACAAGACTTGGATCATCTCCTCGCCACTTACACCTTTTATTTGTTTGTGTGTTGCTAGATTATTAGAAAACAACATCTCTAAATTCACATATAGAATGATCATGCAAAGACATGAATATATATATGCAGCACTATCTAGAACATAACCAACAAATACAACATCAACAATTTTAGGTCTGATAGTGCTCTTTTTAAAAGCAGTCAAATCTACTTTTACTAAACACCCTCACACTTTCAAGTATTGTAGATTAGGGTCATAACCTTTCCATAATTCATATGGGGTACAATCTAATTTTTTTATTAGGTAGTCTATTAAGAATATGGTTTGCAAAAAGTACAGCCTCCCCCCATATACTGTCATGTAAACCAGAACTTAGTATTAAAGCATTCATCATGTCTTTTATAGTTCAATTTTTTCCTTTTAGCTATGCCATTTTTTTTAGGACATAAGGAGCAAAAAATTTGTGTATAATGTCATCTTTCTCACAAGCCTCTTTAAGAAAATTAGTGTCAAATTCACCACCTCTATTAGATCTAAGATGTTTTATTTTCCTATCAAGCTGGTTTTCTACTTCTGCTTTATAAAAAAGAAAGGTTTTATCAGCTTCATCTTTTGATCTTAGGAGATATACCTTTGTATATCTAGAGTGGTCATCTACAAATGTGCTATATTATCATTTTCCACTATTATTTTATGTGTTTTTAAAGTCTATTAGATGGAAACACATATATATATATATATATACTTTTTCATGCCCTTTTTAACACAAATTCATGCAGTTTCAGTGTAATTCTTATCAAAAAATATAATATAATTATAAAATAATTAAATTGCACTTAAATTATTAATATATTGAATTTTAATTAATTTTATAATAAAATTTCCTAAATTTTAATTTATTTTCGACAAATTTACACAAAGGGTGAAAATTGGCTCGGTAGATACTACTAGAAGTTCAAAACCGAAAGCGATTTATGAAGTTTTGAGGCAAATTAATTTTTCAGCCTAAGAGGGTCCAAATGATGAATATTAATACATAATATAATTAATTTTTATTTTAATCCAATTTATTTTGGGTTAAATAATAATTATTAATTAAATTATGAAATGAGGCCTAATTGTGCTTAACCGAAAGACTGATCCAACCGAGCAAACGGGTTGCCCAAAACCATCCAACATGCTGACCCAATCAACTCAAATTAGCTTATTATTTGGCTTGCAAATCAGCCCCTGAATTTTCCTTAAAATTGCATTCAAACCCCTCCACTTTCTGTGTTTTTAAAGATTCACCCCAAGCTAAATTTAGCAAGTTTGAAACCTTCAAACTTGCCACATGTGTGGCCGGCCAAAGGGGGTCTATGGCTGCTTATTTTTTTCTATTTTTACTAGCCAATCCCACTTATAAATACCCCCCTTCGCTTCTTATTTCAACACACCTCTCAAACATTCATTCTACACTTTTCTCATTTTCTCTCTTCCGAACCTTCTTTTGCTTTCTACTTTTTTCTTTCATTCCCTTGCCGATTTCCATCTTGGAAAAGAGCCCTTCAACCACCATTGGTAGCAGGTTCAAGTACTTGTAGAAGTCTCATTTCAACAAGAACGAGCGGAGAAGGAGGAGTAGAGCAAACTAGTCAGGCTTCGGAGAAACACCGAATTTTAATTCTAGTTTCCTATCCTTTAATTTTTTATTGTAGTTGTTATGAACATGTCTATGAATATTTTTTATGTTGATATTCTTAATTTAATTAACATGGCATAAATTTTATTCGTGTTAGGTTGATTGCATTTCGTCCACTTAAGTTATTAAAATTATGTTTGTGTTGTTATAGGTCTTGGTAAATTGTTTGATTAAGTAAAATCATGATTATGTTATTCTTACATTACAATTATAAGATAACTAATGAATTAATTATTAATTGTATTGAAATTGTAATTAATTAACACAATACTTAATCAGTGCATGTTTAATCTTCTAAGGTAGCGGAGGGTTAAATTAGCGACGATATTAAACGGTACATTAACCTTGTATAACTTGCAAGATTATTGTGACTAAACTTTTTCAATGTAGGTATATATTGTTACTTCACTTAATCTTTTACTTTCTTATTAAAATTGATTAATTTTTTGAATTGACATAGTAATATGTTCAAGAGATTAGTTAATTTTGTAAGTCTGTATGTGCTATAGTTAACAAATTACCAAGTTACCATAAATTTATTCGTAACAACATGAACATTGTTTTAGTAATATTAAGTTAAGAAATGAAATTAATCTAACACAATTATGTCATCTTGATTAAGATCATCTTTTGAAATTGTGGATTGGAATATTTATTTTTATTTTACTTAGTTAAATTTTAGTTTTTAATCATTTCCTTAAAATCAAAATATTTTTAATCACCAAAGTGTTTGAATTTCATTTCATAAACAATTTTCTTAAATAGTCCCTGTGGGTACGATAACTCGACATTTACTTATCACTTTATTACTTGTTGAGATTGTGTACACTTGCAAATTTCCATCGTTCCAAGTTTTTGGCGTCATTACCGGTGACTATTTTAAAAGTCACTATTTGTGAAATTGTTAATTTTACATTTCTGTTAAATTTTTTGTTCAATTTTAACTTAATTAATTTTTCTATGTTTGTTTCAGGTGTTTATGAGTATTGATCGAATTATTGATTTACTCCCCGTAGACCCTAAGATTGAAAGAACTTTTCGACAACGAAGAAGACAAGCAGCTCAAAGAAGGACTGAAGAGATGAACTACGAAAATCTGAATCAAGGAAACAGAGCAAACCCTGCTCAAAATCCTATCCTTATTGCTATTGGTAGGGATAAAGCTCTAAGACAGTATGCTATGCCAGTGTTTCATGATCTTAATCTAGGTATTAGGAAACCCGAGATCGAGGCATAATAATTTGAGCTGAAGCCAGTTATGCTCCAAATGTTTCAGACAGTAGGCCAATTTAATGGAATGCCTACCGAAGATCCTCACCTTCACTTAAGACTATTTATGGAGGTGAACGATTCTTTTAAGTTAGTCGGAGTACCCGAAGATGCACTATGATTAAATTTGTTCCCATATTCACTTAGGGACAAAGCTCGAGCCTGGTTGAACTCATTGCCACCACATTTCATTACCACATGGAAAGAGTTAGCAAAAAGATTCCTTATGAAGTATTTCCTGCCTAGCAAGAATGCTAAGTTCAGGAACGAGATCACTACTTTCCAACAAATGGATGAAGAGTCCTTGTATGAGGCATGAGAAAGGTACAAAGAATTATTACGGAAGTGCCTTCATCATGGAATCTCGTGCATTCAACTTGAGACATTCTATAATGGTCTTAATGCTCACATGAGGATGGTAGTGGACGCTTCTACTAATGGTGCTCTCCTTTCTAAGTCTTATAACGAGGCTTATGAAATCATTGAGAGGATTGCCAGCAACAATTATCAGTGGCCAACCAATCGAGCAACATCAGGAAGACGAGTCACTGAAGTATATGAAATGGAAGCTCTCACTTCACTTACATCTCAAGCATCCTCAATACCATCGATGCTTAAAAACTTTACTACTAATGGGTTTAATAATTTTACAGCTCTACCACCTAGTCAATGTGAAAATATAGCCTGTATTTATTGTGGAGAAGGACATTTGTTCGAAAAATGTCCATCAAACCCAGAATCTATGTATTACATGGGTAATCAAAACCAGAACCGAGGAAGGCAAGGACTGCAATCCAGTTTATATAACCTATGTTGGTGAAACCACCCTAATTTTTCTTGGAGTAACCAAGGGGCAGGACCCAGTAACACTTATGCCCTACCTAGACCGACCCAACCACCTATTTTTACCCGACAAGTTCAGAAGCAACCTCAAGCTGAATCTTTCAATAGCTTAGAAAACTTTTTAAAGACATACATAGCCAAAAATGATACCTTAATCCAAAGCCAACCATCTACATTGAAAAACCTAGAAAACCAAATGGGCCAGCTTGCCACTGAACTCAAAAACCGTCCACAAGGTGCTTTGCCTAGTGATACGAGGAATCCAAAAAATCCGAGGAAAGAACATTGTAAAGAATTAACATTGAGGAGCAAAAAGACATTAGAGCCCAACACTGTCGAAGTTGAAAAGGAGCTAGCTGATGCTCAAGATTTGGTGGAAGTTCAACCAAGTGTTGAAATTCTAGCTTCACCAGAACCAGAATTTGTAAAACTCGATACACTGAAAACTTCGTTAGATGCATAATTGCGATAGAAGATAAATCAAATAGTTTTAGTAAATAATCCTCTACCACTCTACCCTCAAAGACTTCAAAAGTAGAAGTAAGAAGTCCAGTTCAAGAAGTTGTTAGACTTACTTGAGCAACTTCATATCAACATCCCGTTGGTAGAATCACTTGAACAGATGCCAAACTACGTCAAATTCATGAAGGATATCTTGTCCAAGAAATGAAGACTAGGAGAAATAGAGATAGTAGCCCTGATGAAGGAATGCAGTGCATATCTTCAAGACAAACTATGCCTAAAGTTGAAGGATCCTGGATGTTTTACCATACCTTGTACCATTGAAGTAATGTATTGTGGTAAGGCACTATGCAATTTGGGTGCGAGCATCAACTTGATATCCATGTCCATATTTAGGAAGTTGGTGATAGGTGAAGTTATGTAACGCCCCAAGTTTTAAATATATGTTCTGATAAAATATTACACAATTGTGTATCTGCTTCAGTGGTTAAGTGTTCTGGGTATGTATGAGAGATCTCAGGTTCAAGCCATAATTTAGGTGAATTTTGGTATTTTTATGAATAAAGCCCTATCTCTATTCAATAGACTTTTATTTAATTATTTACGAAAACATATCAGAATGGATCTGCTGGTTTAGTGGTTAAGTGGAGTGTTGATGTGCTAGAGGTCCTGTGTTCGAATCTCTGAGTAGGCAAGGTATAGTATTTTTGCTCCTAATTTCGACTAGAGTTGTGTTGAAAGGGGATTCTGAGTAGTGGGCTATTAGTGGGATAATGGTGAGAGATTTGAGGAGATTATGGGAAAAGTTATCAGAATATTGCCTATTCTGATTATTTTTTTCAAATTTCGGCTCCCTCTCCCTCTTTCCCCAAAAATTGATGGCAACTCTCATTTTTCCCTCTTCTTATTGTTTTTTTATCTTACTCGACACCTTTCCCTTTGTTGTTCATTCATTTTTGCTACTCGGGAAGCTATTTTCTGCTTTCAGCCCTAGTTGGTAAGTAATCTTTGTACTTTGGAGTTTGATTTTTAAGTTTTGATCAGAGGTTTTTGTATGATGTTTTGGGAACAAAGAATCGGGTGTAAAAAGGGCTTCCTTAGTGCTGTTTGATAGTTAGATCGTTTGGGGTTTCGAGGTAAGCACTAAGTGGATGTTTTGAGTTGTTGTGGAGTGGTGTTTTTAGATTAATTATGGTATTAAGACTAATGTTGGTGTTGGATTGGTCAATTTTAGGTACTGATCGTCTCGGGTGTGGTTTTAGCATCAAAAGATACCAAGTGTGTACCCGAAACGTAGAAAACGAGAGTTGGTGAAAAGTAAAAAAATAATATATCGATGCCACAGGGACGTGTGGTCGCCCATGTAGTAGGCCGTGTGATGGTACACGGGCGTGTGATCGACGAGCTAGGCCGTACATGCATGACACGGTAGTGTGACAGCCAGGTAGGCTGTGTGCGACACACGGGCTCGATCGGGTTGGGCTATATGGGCCACACGGGTGTGTTGGCCCATACGGGTGAACCACACAGGGGTGTGGAATTCTGGGCCAGGCCGTATAATCCACACAGCAAGGCCTTTTTGGGCCGTGTGGGACACACTGGCGTGTAGGCCCACACGGGCAGGCCATATGGGCATGTGAGCCCATTTTTTGAAACAGTTCTGTAAGGTTGTACGGGTCACCCAAGTTGACTGTGACCTATTGAAGGGTCAGTAAGCATTATCTAGACCCCTAAACGTGTGATCTATTGTATGATATCTGTACGGAGTCTAATAATACTTAACTGATTGTGTGAATGATTATTGCATATTAGCATGCCATTTATTGTATGTTGCATTGCATAGGGGTGGGTTGATGATTTATTGGAGGAAGTGTCTAAAGGGCTCTTAAGCCTGTTGTTTGGCAGCTCAGCTGCAAATATCTGTTTATGTGTCACATTTTGGTACAGCATGGTGTGTAGGGATGGGTGAGTCGATTTTATCCCCACATGGTGTGTAGGGTTGGATGGAGATGATGTGTAGAGGTTGGTGGGTAAGATTCTGATATTTTATTCTGCATCTGTATTTGATTGGGATAAAACCCTAATTTATATCTGATTCTGCATCTAGATGGGCTAAGGCCTGTGCTGATTCTGTAATGGGCTCCGGCCCTAGACTGTTTATTTTTGAATTTTGATGATTATTCTATATGTTTCTGTGGGGATTACACACTGAGTTTGCGAAAACTCACCCTTTTCTGTTTAATTTGTATAGGTAATCCCTAGTCTTGATGGATCGGTGTAACGGAGGACTCGATGGTGGCCACACGTAAAATTTTAGACTGACTTTCCATTTACATCTAGTTTTTATTACTTATTTGGGGTTTTTGATGTAATCTTGGACTGTTTGGTTTTAATTCGGGACTTTATATGATTTATGATTATTTAAACTGCAACTCATCAAACTCGGTTTTCCTAAAAACTAAGGTTTTCGTAAATCAAAACGGTTTTTCCTAAATTAGAATGTTTCTAAAGCTTCCGCGTAAAAGAGATACGTTTTAATCACAACAAAGACCATGTATTTCTATTCCGTGGTAAAACAAAGATTAAGTAACTGGAACGGTTTTAACACGTCAAATTCGATTTCAAACTCCATATCATGTGACATCGCCAGATTCGGCCATAACGTCTGGGCCAGGTTTGGGGTGTTACAAGTTAGACCTACTACGGTTACACTTCAATGAGCAGATCAATCTTTAGCGCATCCAGAAGGAAAAATCGAGGATGTATTAGTATGTGTAGATAAATTTATTTTCCATGCTAACTTTGTTATTCTAGACTTTGAAGCAGATAAAGAGGTGCCAATCATCCTAGGGAGGCCTTTGCTAGCAATTGGAATGACCCACATTTTGATGTTTTTAAGTCTATGCTATTTCCTAACATAGTTGATGATTGTTCTGCGGTATCCAAGTTAGAGGAATTAGCCATGGAAAATGAGCTCAACTTTGTTGAGGACCTATTGGAGAAAATTTTGATGTCAGACCTTCCAAGTGATAAACAGGGAGAGAAATACTTAACTTTACTAGAAGCTAATCAAAGGGGATTTAATCCACAATACCGCTTTGAGTCTTTGGAGTTAGGAAGTAGGGATTATACCCAACCAAAGTGTCAATTGAGGAGCCACCTAAACTAGAATTAAAGGTACTTCCCTCACATTTAAAATATGTTTATTTAGGTAATGTTTCTATTTTACCTGTGATTGTTTCAGCGAAGTTGACTGAAGAACAAAAAGAGAAACTCATCCTAGTGTTGAAACAATTCAAGAACGCTATCAGATGGACCATAGCCGATATTCGTGGCATTAGTCCGTTTGTATGCATACAGATGATCACCTTGGAAGATGGTAAGAAAGGGATGATTGATGGACAACGAATACTGAACCCCATCATGGAAGATGTGGTAAAGAAAGAAATTATTAAGTGGTTAGATGCTGGTATAATTGATCCCATCTCAGATAGTTTGTGGGTAAGTCCGGTTTAGTTCATGCCAAAGAAAAGAGGTATCACGTTAGTAGAGAATGAAAACAATAAGTTGATACCAATTAGAATGGTTACGGGATGGAGAATTTGTATCGATTACTGGAAGTTGAACAAGGCGACTAGGAAAGGTCATTTCCCTTTGTTGTTCTTGGATCACATACTAGATAGACTCACATGGAGAGACTATTACTGTTTCCTCAATACATACTTAGGGTATAATCAAATTACAGTAGCGCCGAAGGATCAACACAAAACAAAATTCACGTGCTCTTATGGTACATTTACATTTAGGCTCATGCCATTTGGTTTATGTAATGCACCAACTACATTTCAAAGATGTATGATGTCTATTTTTACTAACATGGTTGGCAAGTATTTGGAAGTGTTTATGGATGACTTTTCAGTGTTTGGAGACACATATGATGATTGCCTTGCCAATCTAGCCAAGTTACTAAGGCTATGCGAAGAAACAAACCTTGTAATCTACTAGGAAAAGTGCCATTGCATGGCACTAGAAGATATTGTTATAGGGCATCTGATAAAGAGACATGGTGTAACAGCTCATTTCGGTAAAATCAGAATAGTGGTTTTGAGACCACAAATTTGATTTCGGAAGTAAAATTATTTTATATTTTTTTATGGTCTATAGTATGATAGTAATGTCGTATAAAAATTTCATAAAGAAATTTTACCGATTAAATGTTTAATTTGATAAAGGACCAAATTGCACAAAGTGCAAAAGTTGAGTTCTAATACCTCAAAGGATTAAATAGATATGGAATTCAAAATTTGAGGTCTTTATATGTCAAATAGACCATTAAAAATGCTTAGTCGTTAACAATGATGATTCATCCATGGAAAACAAAATAAAGAAAAGGATGAAATTAGAAAGTGAAATAATAAAAGATGATAAATGATAAAAAAAATTAACAATATCATCATTTATATTATCTTTCCCAAATTAAAAGCATGAAAACCCTAGCCATGGAAACTTAAGCTCACGCCAACTTATTTTGCTTGATTAGATAAGTATTCTTGCCCCGTTTTTAATGATTTTTATTTGTTTGAGATCGTAATAGCTTAATTTAGCTATCTCGGGGACTAATTTGTAAAGTTATCAAAGTAATAGAGTTTTTCCATGGATGAGTATGCTGAAATTTTGAATTTTATGGTAGAAAATGAAAGGTTGTTGATAGGTAAACAACTTTTGTAAAGTGAATTTTGATTAAATTATGATTTTAGGACTAAATTGTAAAGTTGTAAAAATTCATGGAAAAATTTTGAATTTTATGAAATACATGGGCTGTAAATGTTACATGTTAATAACTCTTCGGAGTTACCTATTAAGCTCAATAAGCTTCCTGTTTTAAACTCTTATGAGTATCCTGTTTAGCTCAGATAAGCGTCGTATTACATGGCTCATCTGGGCATCCTGTTATATGGCTCGAAAGTGTGTTGCCTGATTATGTGACCTAATGGGTACCTCTGAATATGAATTGACGAATCAATGATTGGTATACCTCATGTATACTACTTGGGTATCCATCGATATTTCAAATAAATTCAACCGGCAAAATCCTGACATGAGAAAATATGAACACGAAATGAATTAATACACATATCTACTTGAATTACATGAAAATAATGATACATGATATATGGAAATACTAGATAATAATATATGAACATGGAATTTTTTCGATGAATATGTTCATTCATGATTATAGATTTGAACACCTTAAGTGTATTACCCATGTGACACTGACATTTCAAATGATTTAATGGGCAAAGTTTCGACATGGAATAATCTGAACTCGAGATGAATTATTATAAAAATGTACTTGAAATACCTAGGTATGATTTGTAAATGTTATATCAATTCATGATGTGGAAAGTATATGTATATGGTAATCTGGTTATTATTAAGCTTATACATGTATCTTGATGATTATATGAGATAATATGACTTAAAAACAAACTATTACCCGTATGTATATGAAGTACATGGACATGATATTACCTAATATACTGCTGCATGAATTGGTTGTTATTGGAATCTGGAACTGACTTGATAACTTTGTTCATCTATAATTGGTTGTTATTAAGGCTTGTGACCAAATTGGTTGATAGTGCCTTGCTTGTTTATTTTGAACATAAATGAATAGTAAGTTAATTACCATGTTATACGAACTTACTAAGCATTTCATGCTTACTCTGTTTTATTTTTCCCTATTCTATAGCATTTCGGAAGCTCGTTGGATTGGAAGCATTGACAGAGATCACTCATACTATCCATCGACCCGTCTTGATATATATATGGTAAGTTAATTATGGTTATAATGGCATGTATAGGTTAATTAGCCAATGTTGGCATGTAAATGTTTGAGTTATAACTAGCCATTGGAATGGCTTGTGATAAATATGTTTTGATGTATAAATGAGGTTATAACATGTTTAGTGTCTACTTAAATGGTTGAATGATAGAAAATCATGTTGGCACATTAATGATTAATTCTAGCATATTTGGTAAAATATGCGTATAGGTGAATTTGCTAAGTTAAGTAAGTTTTGTATGTTTGGTTACATGATGGTGAAGTATTATTTGAGGTGTTTAAGAATACATTGTTTGAATGTGATGTTATGTCATGAATGAGACTTGGTTTTGACTTGAATTAATTGTTTTAAATATGGCTTGTGAATATGTTAAAGTATTGGTGTAAGAGGAAGACAAATTGGGTGAGAAATGTGGCTTGGAAAATAGTCTATTTTTGTCCACACAAGCAGAGACACGGGCGTGTGAACCAACCGTGTATGACATACGGCCTAGCATATAGGCATGTGATCTGGCCATGTGTCCCCTGCATCTTTAAAATGTCAAAACAAAATGCTCAGAATTGATCACACGGCCTGGCACACGGGCGTGTGGCTTAGCCGTGTGACCCCCGCACCTACACACGGTCTAGCATACGGACATGTGACTTGACCGTGTGACCCAAGTCAGAGAGTTACACAGCCTAAGACACGGGCGTGTCTATGGCTGTGTCAGCCACACAGCTTAAGCACATGGGCGTGTGACCCTAGTACCTATGAAAAATTTTGAGATTTTGTGAAAAATTCTCTGAGTACCCGGTTTAGTCCCAACTCGTTTCTCGTGCATGTTATGGACCTCGAGGGTTCATACAAGGGACTTTATGTTTGATTTATGACCTGAATACTGTATAAAATGAAATATTTGTTTACTTGATCTGTATATTCCAGTAATACTTCGTAACCTTGTTCCGATGACGGATACGAGTTAGGGGTGTTACATTTATTAGTATCAGAGCTACGATTTAGTCGGTTGTTGGATTAGACTAGCATATGTGAAGTCTAAAAATACATGCCATTATATAATCTGTGATAGTGTGAGATCTCCCGACTTTGATGAGAATTATTTTTTCTAATAGATAGATGTGCTTTCCAACCAAGCTAATTCCGATAATGTTGAAAGCGATACACAAGTATCTGAGTAAAAATGTTGTTTGTGATGAGTAGAGACTTATAAAGGTATGAATAAATGTTTGTAATGAATGTTTTAACGATAAATACTATGTTATACGCGTATATATATATATATATATATATATATATATATATAAGTTAAATTTTGAGGTTTTACGACCTCCACCCCCTTACCAGTACAATTTTATGTAATAAAATTCACAAGATATATATTGATTAAGTTCACAAGTGTGAACTTGAAAAGTTCAGTGGCAGAATGATTAATAATGCAGTCAGAGCTGGGAATGGGTTAGTAAGTAGAGATGGTTTTAAAAGAGATATCATATTGTGAGTAATTGTGTAGAGATGTCACTGTTAAGAAGGAAGTATTCATGAGTAATTGACTTATTCAGGTATGATATCTACTAAACGGATTAACCATAAATTTCTTCTGAATTAGTTCCTTTAGTGAACTAAATAATGTAAGAATATTAATGACTTTAGTAGTCAGTGAAATAGTGATGAAGTTACAAAGATATCTGAATACAACTTTTATAATCGGGTATCATACAGTGATCTCTTTTGGGTATTCTATATGTTCTGTTATTCTCATAGATATATGTAATTGTTCATGTTTAGATGTGATATGTATCATATGGAAACGTTGGCTAATTATAATAATAGACGAAATTATTGTAATTTTGGTTGATTCATGAGCGGTATTGCTCCATTTTTTTGGTTTTCTAATCAATTATGTTTGAGAAAAGACTTGATGATAAGATTCCTATGATACTATTTTCTATTTTTAATGGATTGAAGCTCTGAATTGAAAATATGCAATTTATATTATCTCTATCACAACTATTTCTATTGCATATGGGCGATAATAATTTTCTGGATTTTCTCTAGGAAATCATCGATTTCTTTATCATTCAATATGGGTTGTATTTTTAGAAATTCAGTATAGCTTCACATTTTGGATTTTATTATCTCGATTTTTTTGTTATTCTTATGGTCTAATCTTATCTATCAAACATGGTTTATCTGTGAAAGATATTCACCGACCGAAGGTAATTACATTTGTTATTGTTATAAATCCGAACTCGATCATAGGAGTTAAGTAATATGGATCTCAGATTATAGAAGTTTTATTACTGCACTGGTTGTTATTGGCACTAATTTTGATTTTCCTCTTCTATTTGGAGAGCACTATTGATGTTGAGGTATTGTTTTATATATACAGTTGAAACGTCGGTCCAACTATGGCACTATGGTTTTTAATCTATATGATAGTTGTGGCTTATGAAAAATTTAAAGCTTCTATGTTTGTAGCGACTTAAGATTTGCTTTGGTCGCTAATTGGGGTGTTGATTGAAAGTTTAAAGACCAAGGTTTGATTTTAAAAAAGGAGGAGTCGCCACCGATCCTTTTTCTAGGTGTGATCGGACACCTAATAAATCATCTTTTTTGAAAAGAAGATTGATTCTTGAACAAAAATGAAGGCCAAATTTGGGTCTACGTCAAAAACCAAAGTAAAGTTGGGTTCGGGAGTCGGTTACGCGTGAGAAAGGTATTAGCACCCTCGCGACACCCAAAATTGGTATCTTTATTAAACATGTGTTGTCTCAATTTCGAAAATGCGAGTTCAATGTAACATTTAGTCGTGATCCGGTTGACAATGAGGATTTTTAGTTTTTCGATTTTTAGAAGGGTATCCCGTCTTTAACACAAGCCGACAAATTTCATCCAACATAGCGATGAAATCTATGGCTTAATATTAAATCGATACATTGCCTTACTTATTAAAACAAGAATAAGATTTTCGAAATAATGCAAAGTAAATTAATAAAAATAAATAAAAGACAGATCTAGAAGTATATTGAAGCAAATATAAGTGTGGCAATAATATTACAAACAATAAAGATATATGTAATACTAGAATTATACATGAAATGGAAACAATGAATGTATATACATAATAATGATATTAAGAATATGTACGTAATATATATATCTATATATATAAATAGTAATAGTATTAGAAATAATATTTGAAATATATACATGATATATATAAAAATACAATATTAAAAAGGTATATATATACATAATGCATATACAATATAATGTTAAAATATTCACGTAATATATACCTACATAATAATAATGTTGAAAACATCTATTAATAATAAACATATACCTTTATGTATTAAGGACATATATACATAAATAATGAAACATATACTAATATTCATAATAGTAAGGATAAAATACATACATGAGATAGTACAATATATATATATAAACATTATGGTATTTAATAACATATACATGAAATAGTAAAAGAAATATATAACAAATAACATAAAGATATATGTATGAAACTACATAAAAATACATGAATAGTATGATATTTTCAAATATATATATGATGTAATTGTTTTAAAAAATAATATAATGAAATATACAAAAATAATACTATGTACTCAAAATATATATATATATACACGTATGGTGAAATATATATACTAATATTAATAATAAATATAATAGGAGCTAAAATAAATATAATAATATATACTCAATATTTTAAAAAATATGTATATATATATATATATATATATATATATAATAGTATTTCAGGGTACGTACATGAGACAATACAAAATGTATACATGGAATAATATAAGAAATATGCAACTAATAACATAAAAGATATATACATAATATAATATATACAATATATACATATGATAAAAAACTGTTAATACGTACATGTATGTCTATATATATATGTTAAGTGAAAATACTAATGCTAGTATTATAAATATAATAATAAATATATATATGCATATAATAGTGAGAAACGAAACATAAAAAAAAAATATATATAGCTAAATATAATACAAGAATAATAATAATATATAAAAATAATGATGATAACAATACTATATATAACATGATTAATATTTAAAGCTGAATTAAATAGCAAAAATAATATGAAATTCAGGGTAAATATGAAAAATAGATGAAAAAGGACTGAAATTGGATTAAAATCAAATCTTTGGGGTGAGTTTTAAAAGAAAATAAAGAGAAATGGACTTATTAGCACGCGCATAAAACTGTGAGGGGCCAAAAGAGCAATTTTCCAAAACCTTTAAAACAATGCGTATCACGGAGGATCAATTCGAGAATCATAACAAACTTCAGGGCCAATTTGTAAATAAATATAAACCTGATTTAAAACACCAAAAATGCGGAAGGACCGATTGCGTAAATAGCCCCTAAGAGTAAAAACACGCGGATCCTAGCTGGAGCGGGTCGGGTCGACCCGACCCGGGGCCAAAACGACGTCGTTTTTCGTTAAAACGGAGGGGGACCAAAACGCACCGTTTTGGTCCCTATAAAAGACAAAAAATTTTAAAAAAAAATCATTCGGACGGGGAAAGAAAAAAAAAAGGGAGAGAAGAGGGAGAGGGGGAGGAAAGGTAAGTTTTTTTTTTGTTATATTTTTTTGTATTATACTTTTATATATTTAGTGTTTTTAATATATGTGTATGCAAAAAAAAAATGAACCTAAAACAGTAGCTAAAATAAAAAAACAGAATCACCTTAGGTTTTTCACACTTTTGATCCTTCGATCTCTGATATTCCTTTAAATTGATGCTATTATTGCCTTTAAATATTGATGGAGTTGCTAACTTTTGCTCAAAAACTGAATGTTTTTCTTGTTTTTCTTTCTTTTTGTTTTTTGAACTGTTCCCCAGAGCCAAAAAATTTTTAAACTTGGCTTTTTGTAGCCTTTTACAATGTCCTAACCTACTGCTTGCGTGTTTGCTTGATTATGCTGGTCGGTTGATGGCTGGTGGAGGTGACTGTGGGGCAGGTGGCGCCAGGGGATGGGGCTGCAGTGAGTAGGTAGTGGTAGAGGCAAGTGGCTGCTGAAGTGTTCGGGTTAGGGCTGATTAGGGTTAGGGTATAATTGGGCTGTTGGGTTAATTTAGATGGATAATTTGGGTTATTGGGCCATTCGGGTTTAAGTTGTAAATGGGCCCATGTAATCTTGATATAAACAGGCCCAAAATTGGCCTACAACAATGTTAATAATTGAAATAACTTTATTATATGATCCTTTTTTAAGTTTCGTGGAAGGGTTTTCAATGATAGCTACATCAATGACACGATTACTACAAAAAGATGTAAAATTTGAATGGTCTGATAATGTTAGCAAAGTTTTAATTAATTGAAAACCCTGTTGACCGAAGCATCAGTTCTGGTTCAGCCTAAATCGGGTAAAGAATTTGTGATTTATAGTGATGCATTATTGAATGGGTTAGACTGAGTTTTGATACAGTAAGGCAAAGTAATAGCCTATTCTTCCAGACAGTTAAAAACTGTATGAAAAGAATTACCCGATACATGAGTTAGAATTGATAGTTATTGTATTTGCACTGAAAATCTGGCGACATTATCAGCTGGTGAGAAATGCTATATATTTACAGATTATAAAATTTTAAAATTATCTGATGTCGCAAAGATATTTGAATCTGAGATAGTGAAGATAGCTAGAGTTATTGAAAGACTATGATTTGATAATTGATTTTCATTTGGGAAAAAGCAAGTGTAATTGCTGATGCTCTGAGTAGAAAATCTCTGTTTGCCTAATAAGCAATGAATACCCAATTATTATTGCCTGATGATGGCTCAATTTTTAGCTGACTTTAAAGCTAAACCAATGTTTCTACAACAGATTAGTAAAGCTCAGAAAAAGTGATAATAAGTTGTATGTTAAACGGGTACAGAGTAGGTCAACTTCTGATTCAGAATTTCAGAATGGATCTGATAATTATCTGTTATTCCGAGGTATAGCCTGTGTACCGAAGGACTCAGAGCTTGTACAGAAAATTTTACATGAATGCTTACAGTAGTATTATGTCTGTTCATTTGGGAAGTAATAAAATGCATAACAATTTAAAATAGATGTAATGGTAGTCCGGAATGAAATATAGTATTTCTGAAATTGTATTTAAATATTTGATATGTTAGTAAGTTAACGTTGAACATCAGGTACTGATACCTTCGAGACACGGGACTGTTACAATCAGTAACGATATCGAAATGGAATGGGATAAGTTACGATGGATTTTGTATCGAGATTACCCTTGTCTTTGAAAAACAAAGATGTTATTAGGTAATCGTCGATCGTTTGACGAAGTCTGTATATTTATTCCTAGTATGAATGGATTTCTCACTTAATGGATATCGAAATGGAAATGGGATAAGTTACGATGGATTTTGTATCGAGATTACCCTTGTCTTTGAAAAACAAAGATGTTATTAGGTAATCGTCGATCGTTTGACGAAGTCTGTATATTTATTCCTAGTATGAATGGATTTCTCACTTAATAGGTTGTTTGAATTATATGTTTTTGAGATTGTCAGATTGCATGATATGCCAGTTTCTATTATTTCTGATAGAGATTCATGGTTCATATTACTATTTTGGAACAAGTTATCAGAAACTCTGGGTACGCGGTTACATTTTAGTACCGCGTTTCATCCTCTGACGGATGGTCAATTTGAACGTATGATTCAGATTTTTGAGGATATACTTCGATGTTATGTTTTAGAATCTGAAGGCAATTGGAAAACAAATAATTGTCATTAGTTGAAATTGCATACAATAACATTTATCAATAAAGTATAAAATGGTACCTTACGAGGCTCTGTTGGTCGTAAATGTAGAAATCCATTGTATTAGACTGAACTTAGTGAGAAAAGATACTTGGAGTTGATCTGATTCGTGAAACCAAAGAAAGGTAAAAGTAATCTGAGACAATTTTGATTATTGTAAATCTTATGTGGATTTAAATGAAAAAAAATAAAGTATCAAATTAGTGACAAGGTATTCTTGAAAGTTTCACCTTGGAAGAAAATTCTCCGGTTTGGCCGTGAAGGCAAATTAAGTCCTCGATTTTTTTTAGTTCATATGAAGTTACTGAAAGAATCTGACCTATTGTATACCGGTTGGCATTACCTTCAGAACTTGACAGAATTCATAATGTTTTTCATATGTTATGTTACGACGGTATCGATCAGATTCGTCACATGTTATTTCTCTGATAGATATTAAAATTCAGTTTGACATGACTTATAATGAGGAATCGATCAAAATTCTGGCAATGGCATGATATAGAAGAAGCTACCTGGGAATCAAAGGAAATTATGAGAAAGTAATATTTGAACCTCATTACTGGTGAGATTTTCGTGAGATTTTCAAGGACGAAAATTTTTAAGGGATGAGAGTTGTAACAGCCCGTTTTAGGTAAAATCGAAATAGTGGTTTCGAGACCACAAATCTAATTTCAGAATAAAAATTATTTTATATTATTTTATGGTTTATACTATGATAGTAATGTTGTATAAAAAATTTATAAAGAAATTTTACCTATTACATGTTTAATTTGATAAAAGACCAAATTGCACAAAGTGCAAAAGTTGAGTTCTAATACCTAAAAGGATTAAATAGCTATGGAATTCAAAATTTGAAGTCCTTATATGACAAATAGTCCATTAAAAATGCTTAGTCATTAACGATGATGATTCATCCACGGAAAATAAAATAAAGAAAAGGATGAAATAGGAAAGTGAAATAATAAAAGATGATAAATGATACAAAAATATAAATATCATCATTTATATCATCTTTCCCAAATTAAAAGCATGGAAACTCTGGCCATGGAAACCTAAGCTCAAGCCAACTTATTTTGCTTGATTAGGTAAGTATTCTTGTCAAGTTTCTAATGATTTTAATATTTCCGAGATCGTAATAGCTTAATTTAGCTATCTCGGGGACTAATTTGTAAAGTTATCAAAGTAATAGGGTTTTTCCATGGATGAGTATGCTGAAATTTTGACTTTTATGGTAGAAAATGAAAGGTTGTTGATAGGTAAACAACTTTTGTAAAGTGAATTTTTATGAAATTATGATTTTAGAACTAAATTGTAAAGTTGTAAAAATTCATGGAAAAATTCTAAATTTTATGAAATACATGGGATATAAATTTTACATGTAAAAATTGAATAGGCTTGGAATAAGGATTTAATTGCATGAATTTCATTTTTCGAGCCTAGGGATGAAATTGTCATTAATTAAAAGTTTAGGGGCAAAATGGTAATTTTACCTAAGATGTGAATTAAATTGAAATGAACATGAATTAATGTTAAATTAATTCATATGAACATGAATTAATGTTAAATTCATTCAAATAGATCCGGGTAGAACAAATTCGGAGTTAGAACGAGGAAAAGAGAAAATGTCGGATTAGTAGATTTTATGTACATGAACATTTGTCGAGGTAAGTTCGTGTAACTAAATTTGTACATTTATATGCTTGAATTGAATGTTGTGTATGAGAATTATATAGTTGTCATGTATATGAAATTGAATATATAAATATATATCCAATAAGCCCGATAAAAATTAAATCCCGTTTGAATAATGAAAGTCGATGGATACATGATTTCATGTATTGATTATGGTCCAGCATATGTTACGGGCACACAATAGCTAGACGAGCAATCCTGATATAAGCCCTCTCAAGCATTCTGTTATATAGTTCCTGCGAGCATCCTGATCGGTAGTGATTCTACATGTGTTGCACACTACTGCAACTCTTTGTGAGCGTCCTGTTACATGATTCGATCAGTTGTGATCCAACATTTATTGCGGACACAAACGCAGCTCTTCATGAGCATCCTGATATAAGCTCTTGTAAGCTTCCTGATATGGCTCGCTTGATCTCTCTGTTATGCTATCCAAAGCTCCCTGTTAATAACTCTTCGAAGTTACCTGTTAAGCTCAATGAGCTTCCTATTTGAAACTCTTATGAGTCTCCTATTTAGCCTGGATAAGCGTCCTATTACATGGCTCATCTGGGCACCCTATTATATGGCTCGAGAGTGTGCTTCTTGATGATGTGCCCTAATGGGTACCCCTAAACATGAATTGACGGATCACTGATTGGTATACCTTGTGTATACTACTTGGGTGTCCATCAATATTTCAAATAAATTCAACGGGAAAAATCTTGACATGAGAAAATATGAACACAAAATGAATTAATACATGTATCTGCCTAAATTACATGAAAATGATGATACATGATATATGAAAATACAAGATAATAATATATGAACATGGAATTTTTTAGATGAATATGTTCATTCATGATTACAGATTTGTACACCTTGAGTGCATTACCCGTGTGACACTAACATTTCAAATGATTTAATGGGCAAAGTTCTGACATGGAATAATCTGAACTCGAGACGAATTATTATGAAAATGTACTTGAAATACATGGGTGTGATTTGTAAATGTTATATGAATTCATGATGTGGAAAGTATATGTATATGGTAATCTAGTTATTATTAAGCCCATACATGTTTCTTGATGATTATATGAGATAATATGACTTAGAAACGAACTATTACCCGTATGTACATAAAGTGCATGGAAATGATATTACTTGATATACTGATGCATGAATTGGTTGTTATTGGAATGTGGAACTGACTTGATGAGTTTGTTCATCCATGATTAAGGACAATTATATGTGATTACTTGGCTAACATGATGAGGATATGTGTTTAGGGCTTGTGACCAAATTGGTTGATAGTGCCTTGCATGTTTATTTTGAACATAAATGAATAGTAAGTTAATTACCATGTTATACGAACTTACAAAGCATTTCATGCTTACTCTGTATTATTTTTCCCTATTCTATAGCAATTCAGAAGCTCGTTGGATTGAAAGCATTGACAGAGATCACTCACACTATCCATTGGCCAGTCTTGATATATACATGGTAAATTAATTATGGTTCTAATGGCATGTATAGGTTAATTAGCCAATGTTGGCATGTAAATGTTTGAGTTATAACTAGCCATGTAACACCCCTTACTCGTGTCTGACGCCGAGATAGGATACGAGGCATTACCGAATTTAAACATGCACATGCATGTAAAACCGAGCTATAAAATTTTCAATCATATCAGAATCATTCGATCACATGCAAAATGTCCTATACACGAGCCTTCGAGGCTCTAAACATGCATTAAAAGCGGATTGGGACTAAACCGAGAGCTCAGGAACATTTTTACAGCACTTAGAAAATTTTCATGTTTGGAGAGTCACATGCCCGTGTAGGTAGGCCGGGTGGTCTGACACGCCCGTGTAACTCTCTGTTTATGATGTCAGCAAACATTTAGGGTCACACGGCCAAGTCACACGCCCGTATGCTAAGGCCGTGTCCTCCACACGGTCGTGTCTCTGCTTGTGTGGTCAACACTTAGGCTATTTTCCAAGCCTTTTTGTCACCCTTTACATGCACACACACAAACAGGGATCCAAAAGCATTCAACATCCTCAATTATAATGCAAACATTTCATTTACCTATCAACATACATGTGTTACACATTCTCACATTAAACCAAGTCTAGACACACCATATCTTATTCATTTGGCTTTCCCAAATACCTTACCACTTATACTTTTATATCATAATTATCTTCATGTCCATTTAATTCTAACTTATCATCAAACATACACCTTCTAGCCAAGTCATATCTTTATAGAGTATCCACATTTCACATGCATAAAACAATATGCTTGACTAAGACATTCTACACCAATTCCATATTCAGTTTAACATCATTACTATTTCTCACTTTATACCATTGTACCATGGTTACCCAACTATCCATCAAACGTCCATGTTCAAGGCATTATCATTTTATTTCCATATTACACATTTAATTCATGGTCATGACCACCTCGATTGGTCATAAAACATGCATTCAACACACATGACATATTACCAACCATGCATGGCGAACAACCATATTCACATCACAATTATTAGACATAACATGAATAGCTAGATTTACAAGCCATAATCAATAGCTCAATATAGGCCAATACATTTGGCCAAATTATAATAACACATGTTATTAAACTAGGTCCCTATACATGCCACTCACTTGATATTTCTAACTTATGTATCAATACTCCAAAGGTATTGGCTTCATAGTGTGATGCTGCCTCCGACGATCTCCAACCCCGAGCCAACCTGAGAACATGAAGGAAATGGAAAGGAGAGAGTAAGCTTTACACTTAGTAAGCTCGTATTAATATGCAATTTTCCAATTCCTTTCTATTTATTCAAAGTCCAGTTAAGCTATTTTCTTGAGTCATGGTCACTAAATTATTTATACCAAGAGCTACGGGACTCTAAATTGAGAACCGCTAATTTTTCCAGAAACTAGACTGACATATCTTCTTACTATAAAATTTTCAGAATTTTTGGTCTAGCCAATAAGTACAGTTTATTATTTAAACTTACCCCTATTTTGCTGTCTGACAATTCCGACCCCTCTGCACTAAAAATTAATTATCTCTTTGTACAATATTTGGATAATGTTACCGTTTATTTATTTCAAAAATAGACTCATTAAGAATTTTAAGCATATAAATTATAACCCATAATTATTTTTTTAAAATTTTTAATGATTTTCCCAAATCAAAATAGGGGATTCCAAAATCATTCTGACTCTGTCTCACAAAAATTCAAATATCTAATAATATGAAATTATTTTGCTTACACTGTTTCCTTTATATGAAAATAGACTTAATAAGATTTTATTTCATATCTTATTCAACTTCTAATTCAATTTCCACCATTTTCGGTAATTTTTCAAAGTCACAAAACTGCTGCTGTCGAAAACTAATTTATTACTAAATTTCACTCTTTCATGTTTTCTTTGTGGTAACTTTCATTGTAACACTTACTCCATTCCATCTTACCAAAAGTTCGCTCAACTTTCGAGCACACTGCTCATAAATTTCCACAAACATATACCTAAACTTATTCATCACATGATCATGTTCACATGTATTTTCACCTAGTCGATTTCCCGTTGAACTCATCTGAATAATAACAGATACACGGTTGCTTGCACATTTTACCACCCTTGTAACCGAAGCTATCTGGTATGCATAGTAGCCTGCACTTAGTACTACACATGCGACTAACAATCCAATACACGTAGTAGCTTGCACTTAGTACTACACACGTGACCTAACCATCTGATACACGTAGTAGCCTGCACTTAGTACTACACACGTGATCGAAGTTGTCGGGTATGCATAGTAGCCTGCACTTAGTACTACACATGCGACCTAACTATTTGGTACACGTAGTAGCCTGCACTTAGTACTACACACGTGACCTACCCATCTGATACACGTAGTAGCCTGCACTTAGTTACTACACACGTGATCGAAGGTGTCGGGTACGCATAGTAGGCTGTACTTAGTACTACACATGCGACCTAACTATCTGGTACACATAGTAGCCTGCACTTAGTACTACACACGTGACCTAAAACCATCTTAAACACATAGTAACCTGCACATAATACTACACATGTGTTATCACAATGGATCATTCGTATCATTTCTATTCCGAAGGTTTAACCAGGAAATTCCTCACTTTTCAACATTTAACAAATTCATTCATAGTCTATTTCGATTCGTAATTTACATAAAATGATCATTCTATAGGCAGCCACATCTCATATAATAATAAAATATAATAACATAAAAAGAATCGATATTATATTTACATACAAACTTACCTTCCTTTTCACTCTTTCACAAGTTATCCAACTTAATAAAACATCATGTTATATCAAATTCTCAATATATCCAGCTATTATATAGCAAGCCATCAATGATTGAACCATCAAACATTTCATGTACTACTAGTCATATATCATTGTTCTCACAAATTTTATATACCATTCTTTCATCACTTTTTAATATATTAAATCATGTCATTCGTGCAATAATAATATAGAATTTACAATTCAAATATAGCATTGCAATATTATTGACACACCAACTTACCTTGGCACCAAAATAGCAAAAAGGAACCTAACCGTCGATTTTTCATTTTTCACCCGATCTAGGTCCAATCCTCATTTTCCTTGATCTATAATATCACATTTAGTCCAATTATTAGTCACATTATTTAATGTGATCCAAAAATCATATTTTGGAAAATTTACATTTTTACCCCTAACTTTTGTCAAAATTACACTTTTTCCTCTAGGCTTGTATAGTGATTTTTATTCAATTTTCTCACTCTATAGGCCTAGCCGAACCATTTGTATAACTATAGAAAACTAAAATTATCATCAAAACACCCTTTTATACCAGTTTTACAACTTTTACAAAATGGTCCTTTCAAACGTTTTCATCGAAAATCACTTAGTAAAAGTCGTTTATTTAACACCAAACACTCATTTTCTACCATTAGACATCAAAATGCATACATGTCACACATGGGTCAATTTTTAAACATGAACTCTAGCTCAAATTAATGGTAGAAATAGATAGATCTTGTTACAAGGTTTGCAAAAACGTAAAAATCATTAAAAACGGGGCTACAACGGACTTACAATCGAGCTTGGAAGCTTGAAAAACCCTAGCCATGGTTTCTCCATGCAAGTTTCGGCCAAGAGGTTGCAAAAATTGGATTTTATTTTTATTTTTAATTCATTTTAATAACTAAATGACCAAAATGCCCTTAATGAAAAACTTTGGAAACATGCCTAACCATGTCCATTTTTGTCCACCAAATTAACGAATGGTCTAATTACCATATAAGGACCTCCAATTTAAAATTTCATAACAATTGGACACCTCTAGCATGTAGAACTCAAGTTTTGCACTTTTTACGATTTAATCCTTTTGACTAAGTTGAGTGCCCAAACGTCAAAATTTTCAAACGAAATTTTCACGAAATCTTTTTGTGAAATTGTAGACCATAAAAATATAATAAAAATAAATTTTTCCTCATCAGATTTGTGGTCCCGAAACCACTGTTCTGACTAGGCCCAAAATCGGGAAGTTACATTTCTCCCCCTTTAGGGATTTTCATCCCCGAAAATCTTACCAGAAAAATGGTTTTGGTTTTTCACTTATTTTCCTCAATCCTATAATTGATGTCAAAGAACTTTCACTCAAGCTGAGCTTTTACTACCTATCTCTTAAATTCCACATACAAGAATCATGAGTGGTTTTTCGCTTTACAACAGTTTCACTGAAAGTTAATCTCTGTCAGAAAGTTCATGTACTCAAAAGTCTGATCCATACTATCATGTTACATATACATTCATACTTGAATCTTTTTCGAATTCGAATAGTGAAACTAGCCAGTTCATCTTACCTCACACTCTTTATAATTCCACACAGTCCGATTATTTGCCAATTCAACTCTCAGTTACCTTTCATTTCAAAGCCTCCTCTGGCTTTCCCAAGAAATCATGATATGAAACCCAGATCTCAATACGATTAGTGGAGACTAGAATCTCAAGTTGTCCAACATTCATAAAGATACGAAATTTCTCGAACCTGATAAGCGAAAATTCAGTACATACCAGCATGATTTACATATCTCGTCAAATATTTAACAATAATCTACATGACATTTTTCTCTTTTAAAGACAGGGATGACCCTGATAGGGCCTTGAGGATAATCCTTTCTCATTTTCTGTCCTAATATCAATACTGGCAGAGATAACTCTGGTAGAACCTGATGCTCGGCTTTAACCCCATTAACATTTCAAATATTCTTACACAAGGATCATACAATAACCATCTCATCATCTTTTAATACTCAAGTCATTTGCACTATAGCAAAATCAGGTATTTCTATGACATCAGATACTTTAAGCAATCACTTGTCTTGTTGTCTTAAAACACATCGCCATTCAAACAACAATACATCACTAAAAATCAAGAAGTCTTTGCTCAACACAGACTAGACCAGTTCAAAGGCTTCAGTTAACAATGTTCTCATCTGTCCAAACTTTGCCAATCATGAATTAAGCCATTAATTTCACAAGACGAAAATTTTACCACTTAAGCCTTTGCCAATGTTAAATCCTTATACGAAAATTTAGAGACATCCAAATACTAAGATCACCAGATTACCATGATCAAATCAGAAGCATAATCATACTTGATATATATATCGCAAGCTAAAGGTCATACTTTAACTATAAGCCATGTTCAACAAGTTACGAGATAAAGATGATCAAGAATTCAAGATAAGGAAATCCATAAAGGAGAAATCCAGAATATAGAAATCCAACATAAAAAAAATAAAAAACAAGAAAATCCAATCACGATACCATATCAAAAGACCGAGAACAAAGTTCATAAGAAAATATGAAAGACCTCAATGGTTCCTTAGAGAAAAGAAATCCAGAAGAAGATATCATTCTGACCACCAAGGATAGATGTAACAAGAATAATATACCTTCCCATATACATATCAAACAAATCAACTATTAGAAGAAACCGAATCATAGCATCATACGCACCTTTTTCATCAATTCTCAATAGACGGAAGGTAACAGAATACTAGAAAGAAATAGGATCATGTAGATTATGTACCAATCAGACTGACAATGCCTTTGTCTATCATTAAGAACAGGGAACATTTTCATATTACAAAAATTCATCAAAGAATATACAACCACTACAACAAATTTCCAGAAATAAATGGACTCATAGAGTGCCTTAAGAGAGACAACCATCATCTGCTCACTGTAATTATCATACCCAAACATCTCACATTCGAACATTATTCCTTTAACTATTTTTTGCATCAAAAATCCCATTTTATTCCTTCACTAAAGGAGATCAGCTTATGAGGGAATTTTCAACTAATACATTTCTCAACTTCATACTAGGATAGATCGTTTTACCAAAATCAACATTTTTCACTAACTGAGATGTTGCGAAAATTAAACAATCTTTCAGTCAATCCGATATCTTTCTAGCTCTGTCTGTACTTATCAACCCATTCTCAATCACTAATCATGCTTATAACCATTCTATCACTGAACTCTTTGGTTTCTCACCTGGAAACTTATTCAACACAAATATCAGGAAATTCCATTATAAAACACCACTTTGGTAAGAGGGAGGAGGGTCGTAGGGCCTCTGACTCGACTCTCATATACATATACATGCAACACAACTTTCATCATCATAGCAACATCATCACAATCATGTCATTCATTTCGGGTAACTAACTTTCATATTGATTTTACGCCCACTTTCCAGTCATCTCATTTTAACAAGTATACTTATGCATGCATTCCATATTTTCTGGATGACTTTACTTATCTATTTATTTAATCATACAAGTCATGCACATGATATCATACAAGGGCCAACAAACATGAATAAGTTTATCACAATCTATACTTTCACCTCGCACACCATTATTTAGACATATCATTTCAATCGTATAAATCAGTCCAAGCAATTTAACACATTTACTCCAGCTATAGGAGCTTGCCAATCATAATTATCCAAACAAATATAAATGAATATTCATCCCACTAATACTTTTGATAAGTTATCTACACATGCATTTACTCGAGCAATTCAGTCACATACATCATGGAATTATCAATCAATCACAATTAAGTTCATTATGCCATATAATCCTTTATCTCATTTCAATAATTCATTTCAATCCATCAAATTTTAATATCCAAACGGGACAATGATATTTTATCTGTAATAGGATATTATGAATCTCATTCGTACCTTTCCAAGTTTCAACTCATCATGACTGTACTTTACTCAAATACCTCATTACCACAATCAATATGGTCAGATGTAGCTCGGTTGGAGGGTACCCTTGTCAAAACAAAATGGCTCTCTTATGCGTCGGGAGACATCACACTATCATAGACCGGTGGTATGTATAGCTAAACTCTCATAGATATGCTAGGTTAGTCCAAGAACTGACTAAACCATAGCTCTGATATCATTAAATGTAATACCCCTTACCCGTGTCTGGCACTGGGATAGGATACGAGGCATTACCGGACTTAAACATGCACATGCATGTAAAATCGGGCTATAAAATTTTTAATCATATCAGAATCATTCGATCACATGCAAAATGTCCCATAAACGAGCCTTCGAGGCTCAAAACATGCATTAAAAGCGGTTTGGGTCTAAACTGAGAACTCACGAACATTTTTACAACACTTAGAAAATTTTCATGTTTGGAGAGTCACATGCCCGTGTGGGTAGGCCAGGTGGTCTCACACGCCCGTGAAACTCTCTGTTTATGATGTCAACAAACATTTAGGGTCACACGGCCAAGTCACACGCCCATGTGCTAAGGCCGTGTCCTCTACACGGCCGTGTCTCTACCCGTGTGGTCAACACTTAGGCTATTTTCCAAGCCTTTTTGTCACCCTTTACATGCACACACACAAACAGAGATCCAAAAGCATTCAACATCCTCAATTATAATGCAAACATTTCATTTACCTATCAACATACATGTGTTACACATTCTCACATTAAACCAAGTCTAAACACACCATATCTTATTCATTTGGCTTTCCCAAATACCTTACCACTTATACTTTTATACCATAATTATCTTCATGTCCATTTAATTCTAACTTATCATCAAACATACACCTTCTAGCCAAGTCATATCTTTATAGAGTATCCACATTTCACATGCATAAAACAATATGCTTGACTAAGACATTCTACACCAATTCCATATTCAGTTTAACATTATTACTATTTCTCACTTTATACCATTGTACCATGGTTACCCAACTATCCATCAAACGTCCATGTTCAAGGAATTATCATTTTATTTCCATATTACACATTTAATTCATGGTCATGACCACCTCGATTGGTCATAAAACATGCATTCAACACACATGACATATTACCAACCATGCATGGCGAACAACCATATTCACATCACAATTATTAGACATAACATGAATAGCTAGATTTACAAGCCATAATCAATAGCTCAATATAGGCCAATACATTTGGCCAAATTATAATAACACATGTTATTAAACTAGGTCCCTATACATGCCACTCACTTGATATTTTTAACTTATGTATCAATACTCCAAAAGTATTGGCTTCATAGTGTGATGCTGCCTCCGACGATCTCCATCCCCGAGCCAACCTGAGAACACGAAGGAAATGGAAAGGATGGAGTAAGATTTACGCTTAGTAAGCTCGTATGAAAATAATAAGCAATGTATTAACATGCAATTTTCCAATTCCTTTCTATTTATTCAAAGTCCAGTTAAGCTATTTTCTTGAGTTAGGGGTACTAAATTATTTATATCAGGAGCTACGGGACTCCAAATTGAGAATCGTTAATTTTCCCAGAAACTAGACTCATATATATTCTTACCATAAAATTTTCAAAATTTTTGGTCTAGCCAATAAGTACAGTTTATTATTTAAACTTACCCCTATTTTGCTATCTGACAATTCTGACCCTTCTGTACTAAAAATTAATTATCTCTTCGTACAAGATTTGGATAATGTTCCTATTTGTTTCTTTCAAAAATAGACTCATTAAGAATTTTAAGCGTATAAATTATAACCCTTAATTATTTTTTGAAAATTTTTTAATGATTTTCCCAAATCAGAATAGGGGATTCCAAAATCATTCTGACTTTGTCTCACAAAATATCAAATATCTTATAATATGATATTATTTTGCTTACACTGTTTCCTTTATATGAAAATAGACTCAACAATATTTTATTTCATATTTTACTCAACTTCTAATTCAATTTCCATCATTTTTGGTGATTTTTCTAAGTCACACAACTGCTGCTGTCGAAAACTGATTTATTACTAAATTTCACTCTTTCATGTTTTCTTTGTGGTAACTTTCATTGTAACACTTACTCAATTCCATCTTACCGAAATTTCGTTCAACTATTGAGCACACTGCTCATAAATTTCCAGAAACATATAACTGCACTTATTCATCACATGATCATGTTCACATGTATTTTCACTTAGTCGATTTCCCGTTGAACTCATCTGAATAATAGCAGATACACGGTTGCCTACACATTTTACCACCCTTGTAACCGAAGCTATCTGGTACGCATAGTAGTCTGCACTTAGTACCACACATGCGACCAACAATCCAGTACACGTAGTAGCCTTCACTTAGTACTACACACGTGATCAAAGTTGTCGGGTATGCATAGTAGCCTGCACTTAGTACTACACATGCGACCTAACTATTTGGTACACGTAGTAGCCTGCACTTAGTACTACACACGTGACCTACCCATCTGATACACGTAGTAGCCTGCACTTAGTTACTACATGCGTGATCGAAGTTGTCGGGTACGCATAGTAGGCTGTACTTAGTACTACACATGCGACCTAACTATCTGGTACACATAGTAGCCTGCACTTAGTACTACACACGTGACCTAAAACCATCTTAAACACATAGTAACCTGCACATAATACTACACATGTGTTTTCACAATGGATCATTCGTATCATTTCTATTCCGAAGGTTTAACCAGGAAATTCCTCACTTTTCAACATTTAACAAATTCATTCATAGTCTATTTCGATTCGTAATTTACATAAAATGATCATTCTATAGGCAGCCACATCTCATATAATAATAAAATATAATAACATAAAAAGAATCGATATTATATTTACATACAAACTTACCTTCCTTTTCACTCTTTCACAAGTTATCCAACTTAATAAAACATCATGTTATATCAAATTCTCAATATATCCAGCTATTATATAGCAAGCCATCAATGATTGAACCATCAAACATTTCATGTACTACTAGTCATATATCATTGTTCTCACAAATTTTATATACCATTCTTTCATCACTTTTTAATATATTAGATCATGTCATCCGTGCAATAATAATATAGAATTTTCAATTCAAAAATAGAATTGCAATATTATTGACACCCGAACTTACCTCTGCACCAAAATAGCAAAAGGAAACCTAACCGTCGATTTTCCATTTTTCACCCGATCTAGGTTCAATCCTCATTTTCCTTGATCTATAATATCACAGTTAGTCCAATTATTAGTTACATTATTTAATGTGATCCAAAAATTATATTTTGGAAAAATTACATTTTGCCCCTAAATTTTGTCAAAATTACACTTTTGCTCCTAGGCTCGTAAAGTGATTTTTATTCAATTTTCTCACTCTATAGGCCTAGCCGAACCATTTTTATAACTATAGAAAACTACAGTTCTCATCTAAACACCCTTTTATACCATTTTTACAACTTTTACAAAATGGTCCTTTCGGAAGTTTTCATCAAAAATCACTTAGTAAAAGTCGTTTATTTAACACCCAACACTCATTTTCTACCATTATACATCAAAATGGATGCATGTCACACATGGGTCATTTTTTAAACATGAACTCTAGCTCAAACTAATGGTAGAAATAGATAGATCTTGTTACGGGGTTTGCAAAAACGTAAAAATAATTAAAAACGAGGCTAGAACGGACTTACAATCGAGCTTGGAAGCTTGAAAAACCCTATCCAAGGTTTCTCCATGCAATTTTTGGCCAAGAGGATGAAGATGGACAAAAATTGGCTTTTAATTTTATTTTTAATTCACTTTAATGACTAAATGACCAAAATACCCTTAATGAAAAACTTTGGAAACATGCCTAACCATGTCCATTTTTTTCCACCAACTTAACCAATGATATAATTACCATATAAAGACCTCCAATTTAAAATTTCATTACAATTAGACACCTCTAACATGTAGAACTCAAGTTTTGCACTTTTTACGATTTAGTCCTTTTGACTAAATTGAATGCCCAAACGTTAAAATTTTCGAATGAAATTTTCACAAAGTCATTCCATGAAATTGAAGATCATAAAAATATAATAAAAAAAATTCATCGAATTTGTGGTCCCGAAACCACTGTTCCGACTTGGCCCAAAATCAGGATGTTACAAGCCATTGGAATGGCTTAGGATAAATATGTTTTGATATGTATAAATGAGGTTATAACATGTTTGGTGTGTGCTGAAATGGTTGAATGATAGAAAATCATGTTGGCACATTGATGATTAATTTTAGCATATTTGGTAAAATATGCATATAGGTGAATTTGATAAGTTAAGTAAGTTTTGTATGTTTGGTTACATGATAGTAAAGTATTATTTGAGGTGCTTAAGAGCACATCGTTTGTATGTGATGTTATGTCATGCATGAGACTTGGTTTTGACTTGAATTAATTGTTTTAAAAATAGCTTGTGAATATGTTAAATTATTGGTGCAAGAGGAAGACAAATTGGGTGAGAAATATGGCTTGGAAAATAGCCTATTTTTGTCCACGCGGTCAGAGACATGAGCGTGTGTCTCAACAGTATGTGACACATGGCCTAGTGCATGGGCATGTGATATGGACGTGTGTCCCCTACATCTTTAAAATGTCAAAACATAATGCTTAGAATTGATCACACGGCCTGGCACATGGGTGTGTGGCTTGGCTATGTGACCCCTGCACCTACACACGGTCTAGCACACGAACGTGTGACTTGACCATGTGACCCAATTCAGAGAGTTACACAGCCTGAGACACGGGCGTGTCCATAGCCGTGTGAGCCACATAGCTTGACCACACGGGTGTGTGACCCTAGTACCTAGGCAAAATTTTGAGATTTTGTAAAAAAAATTTCGAGTACCCGGTTTAGTCCCGACTCATTTTTAGTGCATGTTATGGACCTCAAAGGTTCATACAAGGGACTTTATGTTTGATTTCTAACCTGAACACTGTATAAAATGAAATATTTTTTTACTTGATCTATATATTTTGGTAATGCTTCGTAACCTTGTTTTGGCGATGGATACGGGTTAGGGGTGTTACATATGGAATCGAGGTAGATAAAACAGAGGTAGTTGTTATTGAGAAAATCCCACCTCCAACATCTGTAAAGGGTGTTAGGAGCTTTTTAGGCCACGTTGGCCTTTATTGAAGATTTATCAAGGACTTCTCCAAAATTGCTAAACCTTTATGAAAATTATTGGAGAATGGCACAATGTTCAAATTGGATGAGGAGTTCTTAAGAGCTTTCAATGATTTGAAAAATCGGTTAGTTTTGACACCAATCATCCTCACACCAGACTGGGATTTGCCATTTGAACTGATGTGTGATGTAAGTGACTTCGCGATAGGAGCTGTGATGGGCCAATGAAGGAACAATTTTTTTCATCCCATCTACTATGCAAGTCAGACTTTGACGGGAGCTCAATTGAATTATACTATAACAAAGAAAAAGTTACTTGCTATTGTGTTTGCTTTTGACGATTTTATCTTATAGATACCAAAGTGACTGTCTATATGGATCATCTGAAAATTAAGTATTTACTTGCCAAGAAGGATGCCAAGTTGAGATTAATCTGATTGGTAATTCTACTCCAAGAATTCAATGTAGAAATGCAAGATCGAAAAGGGGTAGAAAATCAAGTAGCAGACCACTTGTCCAGATTGGAGCCACAAGAAGGAAATTCTTCACTTATACCTATTCAGGAGACATTTCCAGACGAGCACATACTTAAGGTAAATCATGTCCATAATACCCTTTGCTTTGCTGATTTTTCTAACTATTTAGCTTGTGGTTTGATGTTGATTGATAAGATATATCAACAAAAAAAAAGTTTCTTCACGATGTGAAGTACTATTTCTGGGAAGAATAATACTTGTTCAGAAAGTGTGTGGATCAAATGATCAGGAGATGCATGGCAGAAGATGAAGTATATAAGATTTTATATCATTGCCACATAGCTCCAAGTAGCGGACACTTTGGAGGTACACGTACTGCGGCCAAGGTATTGCAAGCCGAATTCTTGTGGCCAACACTATCGAAAGATAGGTATGCTTACTTAAAAAGTTGTGATCGATGCCAAAGGGTTGGAAACATCACCAACAGAAATGATATGCCCTAGACAAACATCATTGAGGTAGAATTATTTGATGTTTGAGGTATCGACTTCCTTAGTCCTTTTCCTCTGTCTTTCGGTCACAAGTACATATTGGTAGCAGTAGACTACGTGTCTGAATGGGTTGAGGCTGAGGCATATCCGATGAATGATGCCAAGGTTGTGATGAAGTTCTTGCAGAAACATGTTTTCACAAGGTTTGGAACTCCTAAGGCCATCATTAGTGATGAGGGGTCCCACTTTGTGAACAAATAGTTGAAATGGTTACTCGACAAACATGGAGTGAAGCACAAGGTTGCCATAGCTTACCATCTACAGACAGAGGGACAAAAAAAAACTGGCAAACAAAGAGATAAAAGGTATACTTGAGAAGGTAGTTTGCCCGAACCGACGAGATTGGTCCAAAATATTGGACGATGCTTTATACGCCTACAGGACAACATACAAAACACCTTTGGGGATGTCACCCTGTAGGTTGGTTTTTGGGAAAGCCTACCATCTGCCCTTGGAGTTAGAACACAAAGCTTACTGAGCTCTCCAACAAGTCAACTTGGATATTAAGCTTGCTAAAGAGAAACGGATGCTTCAACTTAACGAGTTAGAAGAGTTCTGAATGTTCTCATACGAGAATGCCAAACTTTTAAAGGAAAGACTTAAAAGATGGCATGACAAGCACACTTGAGTTTGAGAATTTGAAGCAAGTCAGCAAGTCTTATTATCCAATTCTAGATTAAGGTTCTTTCCAGGTAAGTTAAAATCACGTTGGTCCGGTCTATTTAAAATTTACCAAGTTTTTCCATATGGAGTTTTCGAAATTCAAGGTAAGGGAGATAATTTTCAAGTCAATGCTCAGCTTTTAAAACATTACTAGGGGGATAAAATTGAGCGAGATAAAATCTCGTTCATTTTATCAGATATTTAATTTTTCTCGCTTTCTTTATAAATAAATGATTTAGGGTATATTTCCAGGATTAATATGTTTAAATAAATTCTGTCTAGGAGATTAGAACTTAAGCAGGACCGCTCATGACCCCTCCAATCTTTCCTAGGAATTGATTTTAACATAATCTTTTGAGAAATTATTCTCTAAATGGCAAAATAAGTTTTTAGTTTTTCAAATAAAATGGTCAATTTTGATCCAAGTTTTAATTGTAGCTCAATTTTCAAATTTTCTTTAAGTTTGGGTCCTTAATTGAATTATTTGCAAAATTTGGTTTTTTTTTTATAAATATTGAAATTAGCTGTCTCTTTTTGTAAATAATTTTAAAAGATAGCTAATTTTTTTAATTTAATTTTTAATGAATAAGATGATAATAACTAATATATAATTATATTTATTATAATATATATTAATTATTATCAACTTTGCATAGAATTAGGATTAGTTTAAATTTGATCATATTTTTTTTAATAGTTTTAATTTCAATAAATTAATAGAAGATAATATTTTAATATACATAATATTAATTATTAATTGTTATTAACTTTGTATATTATTAAATTGTTCTAAGAGTTCTAATTGAATTCTTTCCTCCCTTCACTATAAATTCTACCAACCTTCTCCACTATTCACGTCACCTTAACCAATCACCCCAACCCCCACCTAGTGTCGCAGCTCCCAACTTCCAGTCATAACACCGCCCAGCAGCTCCCATCCAGCCAGCAGCTATACACAGCCATTGCGCGCACTTGACGCCCCTGCCTTGTACGCTGCTACTGCTCACGCCAGGCCATGCTGCTCCATCGCACACCTACTTGTGCACCAGCCCTACTGCCCTGCGCACGCCACTATTGCTTCCAGCTCCAGCTCACGTGCGCTAACACTGTTGCACCTCACGCTTGCCTTGCGTGCTACTACCATACGTTGTTGCGGTTATTTTCTTCAAGTTGTGCGCACCTTAGCCATAAAATTCAAGGCCCTCATTACCCTTGCACCACACTTCCACGACATTTAGCCACCAACCCTTCCAACCAACTCTCTATCAAAATCTTTTGCTTCTATTTTTATTTATTAAGTACTTAATTTTTATACAAAGGTGGTAAGAGAATTTTTCTCCTAAATTTCAAATTTATTTAGTTAATTAATTTTTCAATTTATTGAATTATTAATATTTTATGCAAATTGAATTTTTGAGAAAAATGTGTTTCCATCTTATGTTCAATTTAATCATGCCTTGCAAAAGAACTCGTGCCTCTATCCAAATTGAAGAATCATAAAAGAAATTTCACTATGAAGAAGCCAAAGCAAGATACGATAGCATTTTCAAGAATCAACAAATGCATGCAGAAAAAGACTTTACGTTGAAAGAAAGCAACTACATTGATCCCATGACGCGCATTCGACAAATTGCCAAAGCTCTTAATTGGGAGTTGTTTTGTGAGAAACAACCTAGTGCAAAAGAAGAGTTAGTTCGTTAATTTTATGTGAATTTGACCACAAGCGAATTAACGGAAGTTTCTATCCAAGGAATCAAGGTACCAATAAGCTCAAACGCTATTAATGAATTCTTTGAATTACCTAATTTTGAATATGATGAATATTCTTCCTTGATCAGAAATATTGAGGCTGAAAAACTGCAAGAAATTCTCGAGGAACTTACAGTTCCAGGTTCTACGTGGACTGTGTCAAAGCATGGAACTCACACATGTCGTAGAGAATATTTGACACCATTAGCAAAGGTATGGTTCTATTTCATTCGATTCAGCCTTATGCCTATCTCACATGGGACAACAATTTCATTAGAGTGAATGGTCTTGTTATACTCGATTTTAACAATAAAGACCATTGATGTGGGAAAAATCATTCTGAGAGAAATGTGAAATTGTGCCGCTAGACGTTTTGGCCCAGCATATTTCCTCTTTACAATAATAGTTTTGTGCTTGAAAGATAAAATTCTTGCAAATGTAAAGAAGACAACTTATAGTAAGGCACAATCATAGATTGAGACCTCTACTGAATAACTGAAGATTCTATTCTATAGCAACGAGTTAAAGAAGGCGAGGATCCTGAAGAAGAAGAAGAAGAAGATCCCACAGAGATCGAATCAATGCAGTCAGTTGAAATCCCTAATAAGGTAGAACCAATGGAACCAATAACCAAACCTGACATGGCAATCTCAACATTCAATACTCAATCGTCTCGCCCAGATCTTCAAAATGAGTTGTCAAAGTTGATGGACATAATGAAACATATGCAGTGGCAGCAACAGGCTTACTAGAGATATATAAAAATACAGGATGACTCAATGAGAAGCGCTCTTACGAAAATATTCAATGACCCATTTATTTTTGTGCCTGAGTTTCCAAATTGTATATTTGAACCATGGAGTTCAATATCGAAGAGGGAATGAAGATATTCATGTAAAAACAAAGACAATGGAGCAAAAGATTAGTCTGATTCTGAGGGATCTGCAAATAAATAAAAAAAGGGGGGATCTTGACTTTATTTTATTCCTTTCCTAGGTTATTTAAAGTTTAGGATTAGGTTCTATTAGGATTTTTATTTCTCGCATAATAAAATAAGAGGTGGAAATCATAAATAAAAATGAAAAAGTTGCAAAGTAAGAAGTGTGGCAATAGATATGTACATGTCTAGGATTGGATCTAGAGAGAGCTTGGTACTTAAGCAGTCAAATTGACTCACCTCCTCTTTTCTAGAATCCTACATGGTGTATAGTATCTATTCACTTCTAACAATGAGGACATTGTTCATCTTAAGTAAGGGGGACCAAAAATGAAATTATTTCCTCTCAGAATTAATTTTTCTTTTCATTATGGTTAGGTTATATTTTGTTCAAGAATTTGAAATTTTGTTAAGTATGCTAAACTTCAGTATGAATAAAGTTTTATTATTTCAATAATTGTATGTTAGCTAAATTATGACATAAATGTACTCTTAATAAAATATGTAAATCATACCATAAAATTTTTAGTTCCTTAGGAAAGCTAAGCATGTATGAAAGTTTAAGTGTCTAGAATTGACTTAGTAATTTCTTGAGGTGAAATCCTATGAAGCATAGAATGTTGAAAATGATTTAGACAAACTTTTGGTTAGACTGTTTGAGTCTTTCAAGCCAATTTTAATAGATTTTTTTATCCTTTGAAACCCAACTTTGAGACTATATGGCCTAATTTTATTTGAACCTTTGCAATATTTACCCATTACTTTTCTCTTAATTATCTTTAAATTGTCTCAAAAAATAGACTCAGTACTATTCAGAACATTATTTGAAAATATGTTTGGGTAAGTTGAAAAAAAGTATTAAATGCTCAAAAAAATTTAGTACATACAACAAAATGCTCGTGTTAAAAAAGAAGAAGAGCATATGCACTCAAAAGAAAAAGATGTGCAAAAAAGTATGTGAAAGCAAAATAAGTAGGGGTATTGAAGGTAATTATTTTGAAGGTCCGATTCAAGCTAAGTCTAGGGTTTTTAGACTAAATTTATCTATCTTTTACCTACCCCTAGCCCAGCCATGTTACAACCTATTTAAAAGACCTATTGATTTAGGTTTCTGTGCTACCTACATTAGTGGAGAGAAATTGCTATGTTCAACATATGAAGGCATAAATTAAACTTGATGATTGCAGCTTAATCTTAAACAAGGGAATAAAATCAAATTGGTAGGGATTTAACATGTTTTTATTGAGAAAGCATTTAGTCTATTTTTTCAATCATAATAATAATTGCAATTAATTTGAACGATATATATACTTAAGTAGCATAAATCTCAAATTTTTTATTCTTAAGCATAAGTATACTAAATTCATAATTTTGGGAAGAATGTTTTCTGAAGGAATTTTTCAAAGGTGTTTCTAAGAAATTCTTTCCAAATTGTGCATTACTCGGGACAAGCAATGAATTAAGTTTGGGGGTGTGGAAACACAAAAAATATATATATATAGTTTTTCATGCCCTTTTTAACTCAAATTCATGCAATTTCGGTGTAATTCTTGTCGAAAAATATAATATAATTATAAAATAATTAAATTGTACTTAAATTATTAACATATTTAATTTTAATTAATTTTATAGTAAATTTTCATAAATTTTAATTTATTTTCGACAGATTTGCACAAAGGGTGAAAATTGGCTCGGCAGACACTACTAGAAGTTCAAAACCGGGAAACAATTTCTGAAGCATTGAGGCGAATTAATTTTCAGCCTAAGGCGGTCCAAATGATGAATACTAATACATAATATAATTAATTTTTATTTTAATCCTTTATTTTGGGTTAAATAATTATTATTAATTAAATTATGAAATGAGGCCCAATTGTGCTGAACCGAAAGATTGATCCAACCGAGCAAATGGACTGCCCAAAATCGTCCAACATGCTGACTCAATCAGCTCAAATTAGCTAATTATTTGGCTTGCAATCAGCCCTTGAAGTTTCCTTGAAATTGCATTCAAACCCCTCCACTTTCTGTGCTTTTAAAGATTCACTCCAAGCTAAATTTAACAAGTTTGAAACCTTCAAACTTGCCACATGTGTGGCCGGCCAAGGGGTCTATGGCCGCTGATATTTTGCTATTTTTATCAGCCAATCCCACCTATAATACCCCCTTTGCTACTCATTTTAACACACCTCTCACACCTTCATTTCACACTTCTCTCTCATTTTCTCTCTTCCAAACCTTCCTTTGCTTTCCATTTTTTTCCTTCCATTCCCTTACCGACTTCCCTCTTGAAAAAGAGCCCTTCAACCGCTGTTCGTAGCAGCATTGAAGTGCTTTTAGAAGCCTTGGTTCAACAAGAACGAGCATAAAAGGAAGAGCGGAGCAAACTAGTCAGGCTTCGGAGAAACACCGAATTTGATTCTAGTTTCCTATCTTTTAACTTTTTATTATTGTTGTTATAAACATGTATATGAATACTTTCTATGTTGATATTATTAATTTAATTAACATGGCTTAAATTAATTCGTGTTAGATTGATTGCATTTCATCCACTTAAGTTATTAAATCATGTTTGTGTTGTTATAGGTCTTGGTAAATTGTTTGATTAAATAAAATCATGATTATGTTATTCTTGCATTACAATTGTAAGGTAACTAATGAATTAATTATTAATCGTATTGAAATTGTAATTAATTGACACAATACTTAATCAGTGCATTTTTAATCTTCTAAGGTCCCTGAGGGTTAAATTAGTGACGGTATTAAACGGTACATTAGCCTTGCATAACTTGCAAGATTATTGTGATTAAACTGTTTCAATGTAGGTATATATTGTTACTTCACTTAATCTTTTACTTGCTTATTAAAATTGATTAATTGTTTGAATTGGTATAGTAATAAGTTCAAGAGATTAGTTAATTTTGTAAGTCTGTATGTGCTATAATTAACAAATTACCAAGTTGCCATGAATTTATTTGTAACAACGTGAACATTGTTTTAGTAATATTAAGTTAAGAAATGTAATTAATCTAACACAATTATGTAATCTTGATTAAAATCATCTTTTGAGATCGTGTATTGGAACTTTTATTTTTATTTTATTTTATTTTACTTAGTTAAATTTTAGTTTTTAATCACTTCCTAAAAATCAAAATATTTTTAATCACCAAAGTGTTTAAATTTCATTTCATAAATAATTTTTCTTAAATAGTCCCTATGGGTACGATAACTTGACATTTACTTGTTGCGATTGTGTACATTTGCACATTTCCATCGTTCTACTTAATCAGTATGAACTAACTCTAAAAGTTCAGTCTTCTTATCTGTGAGAGTTTTTAAGAAAGGTCTCGCATTCTTGGCTTCAAGACAAATTTCACATTTATTAAAGCTACTATTATTTAGATTAAGGAGTAGATTCAACAATATAAGCATAAGTGGTAGAATTATTATTATTAAACATAGTCTTAGTAAAAAATAAATCTCCACTCTGATAACCTTTCCCAACATAATCTCCATTGTGGGAAAGTACAAGTTTATCGGATTCAAAGACTAAATTAATATCTGCCTTATTCAATAATCCGCCACTAATTAATTTTTTGCGCAGGGCAGGTATATAAAGAACATTATTTAACACTAATGTTTTGCCAGAAGTAAGTTTAAGTAAGATCTTTCTTTTATCGAGTACTTTTGAACTGGTAGAATTACCCATGTAGACTTGTTCAACTTCAACTTCACTTTCAAACTCGGTGAACATTTCTTTGTTGGCACAGAAGTGTTTGGAGGTGCTTGTGTCTACAATGAATTCGACATTATTCTTGATAAGGTTTACTTCGGAAACCATAATGGCTATTACCGCATCTAGATTTTCAACTAGATGTGCTTGTGGTTTGTTTTTATTCTGGCAGTCAGAGCGTTAATAATATTGATATGCTTTGTGTCCAGCTTTTTCATACAAATAGCAATTCACGGGGTTGTTGGATTTTTTATGCTTCCCTGGTTTCTTGAAGTTGGCAGCCTTCTTGTTCTGGACCTTTACTACCTTCTTTGAATTTCTAGTGTTTTTAAACTTATTAAACTTGATACTAAAACCAAATTTCACAAGATTAGCTTTTAAAGGAAATTGACTTGAAGTAACTAAATCCTTATCTTTAAGACAATTGACCTCCTCAATCTTTATATTTCTAATCAGTTGCTTCAAAGAAATGTCTCATTTTTTACACTTCAGGAGATTGTGGTAGACGGACCGGGATTTCGACAGCATTTCAATTAGGATGTTTGCTTGGAGAATCTCACACATCTTTATCCCTACAGCTAGGATGTCAGAAACTAACTTCTCATAGACATGTACTTGATCCATTATTGGCTTATCATCAGTCATCTAAAATTTGATCATTCTCCAACGACATATTTCTTGATTCTAGCATCATCAGCTCCATACTTCTTTTCCAAGGTATCTAGATAGACTTGGTCGACTTATTTTGACAAATAGGTCAAAGAGGTTGTTTGGTATATGGGATAACATGTGACCTCTTACCATTTTGTTTTCCTTGTCAAACTTGTCTTTTGTCATAGCATCGAGGTCCGAGTCTCCAGAAATGGTGGTTAAATCTTCAAATTTTTCGGTGATAGGTGGGTTAAAGAAGACGTAGTCAACTTCAAGTTGTTCAAAAAATATTACCATCTTTTGAGAGTAGAGAAGATAGTTAGTAGTTTTGTCGAGAGGAGCGAGCTTGGAGAGATCAGGAATGAATTTGTTCATTATGGCGGAAATGTTTTAAATAGTAGTATGAATTTACTTCTAAATTGTTTGAAAAATACAACTGCAAAATAAAATCGTTAGCACTAACTTGAAAATAAACCAAGCATAAATAAAAGAAAGAATCACTATGATGTGGAAGAACCACTACCTTAGAAGAGAATTTGCCCTGATCAGTGTAATCGTGTAGTAGACGTTGCCCCCCAAGGTTAACATAGAACTTTAATATTCGTACACCCGAATAGGGAAGGTGGAGCACAATTGGTATTGCTCTTCTCTGAGGAATCGGGAAATAAGATAAAAATAAAAGTTTAAAGCTAGTTGAAAAAACTTGAGGTTCAATTCTTAGGAAAGGTTGGAGGGGTCACAAACGGTCTCGCTTAAAATCAAATCTCCTAGATAAAATTTTCCTCTAATGTAATTTTAGTGAAATGCCAGAGTTTTTGAGAAAAGAAGAATGAGAGAAATAAGAAGACTGAGAGAAGCTCAAGTTCGTTGCTTGTTAGAAATAAAAAGAAATGACCTCTTATTTATAGGATTCTCAAAGGGACAAAATGATTCAAAAAATTCAACGGTCATATTGCAACAGTCAAATTCCAACAATCATATTGCAACAGTCAAATTCCAACAACTATGTTGTAACGAAGAGATTCTAACGATCATATTATAATGATCAAGTTCGAACTACTATATTGTAACAGTCATTTTTTTCATTGCCAACAATTTTACAAATTAAATAATGTTTGGGACAAAACAAAGTTGAAAACAGTGGAACTGCGTACAGCGTGGGCGATATTTTAGCATTAGAAACTTGAAATAGTTCTTGTGCATGCCAATAACATGCCCAACCAGCTTAGGCAATTTCAATGACAACAATAATAAATTCCAGGATATAATTGTCATTTACCAATATTTCCGACTACTCCATTGGCATCAACCCTTTGTTTCTTGTTTTCATCCTTCTCCAAATTTTATATGTTTTATTACATCAGAAATCCCTAAATTATAGTGGAAATTCAAAACGTTTCAATTGAATATTCAATCTAAAACCTTTTTTTTTCTTTTTATATTTATAATATTCAAAGAAACTCAAATCATCTGGACGCTAGATAAAAACCAAAACTGTTACTCCAAGTCTTGCCAACTAAAGTGTTGTTTTATTCAAAATTTTCAGTAAGTCTAACCATTAACTTTCACATTAAATACTAAATTAGCTGATATGATGTTTTTTAAATATATATGTATAATTTTTTTTATTGAATTTGTATCGCAACATCAATTCAATTGAAAATTAAATAAAAACTCGTTTTATTATAAAATTTCCATTACTATAACAATGTTTTTATATTTTTATATAAAATCTATAAGAATCAACCTAGAATAAATGTAAAAATTACCCGTATAATGGGACTAAAATATTAGAGTTATGATTCTAAAACCCTAATTTTACTATTTTAATTAAAATCTTATTTGTTTTTTATTTTTATTTTTTTAAATATAATTTTTTACATAAATTTGTCCATCCACATAATATATCATAATCTAGTGATAGTAAATATTTTTAACCATGTTGGATTTAAACTTGCATTTAATATCAAAACTAACGGTCCACCTAATACAAGGGTTTGATCCGAAGTTTGAGAATTTAATAATTTAATGTAGACGTTTTGAAGTTTAAGGACATACATAAAATTTAGCCTATAAGTTGGGGATTAAATTGCAAATAACACATTTTCATTCATACAAATATTAAATCTCCCCTGTTTTTTTGCTGTGACTTTGACAACTTCAAAACCAGAACAACCATGGCTACGATTTTTCAACTCAATAACTTTCCATACAAGACTTTCTTAACAACTTCAAAACATATTCAGTCCATTTCAAAGCCTTCAATTCTACTTCTCAACTCTATCAAACGAACCCAGAATTCTAGCAGTGTATCTCACTTTTTGACCAGAAAATCAATTCGGTCAAGACCCGGTTTCCAAGTTTTTGCTGCGGACGATGACGAGGGGAGCCCGGACAAGGAGGAGGAGGTGATGGAGGAGCCAGAAACAGAGAGCGGCGGAGTGGTCGTGGCCGAGGCCGAGGCAGAGGAGGAGAAGCCTAAAGAAGAAGTGGGTGAAATCGAGAGCTTGAAGAAAGCATTAGTGGATTCGTTTTATGGGACTGATCGTGGGTGGAAAGCTAGTAGTGAGACGAGAGCTGAGATTGTAGAGCTTATAACTCTGCTTGAGGCTAAGAATCCAACTCCAGCACCAACTGATTCTTTGCCTTTGCTCAATGGCAAATGGATTCTCGCGTAAGTTATCTGTCTATTTTAACTTCTTTTTTTATTGAGTTTGGTTTATAGAATCATACAAGTATGTGTAGTTTAGAGCCTTAAAACACCGCGTACTTAAAGCTATTGCGAGTATTGAGGGGAGGTAACTCGCTGTTGAAGCTTTTGAAGGTCGTTGGTTGGGAGTCAATAGACCCCTCAACGGTGGTTCGTATTGTTTCCGGTGTCTGTGCTCGTGCTCGGTTTTATCCGGATTTTATCTTTCAATTCCGTGAAAAGCCTCAAAAGGTTCGTAGAGTAGTACCGTCTCACCTGATAAGAACACATGAGCCTTTGCTCTTGGTGGAGTTTAACCACATGCTCTCATATGACATTTGTGGCTAAGAATAGATACCATTTGCCTCACCCACCATGAAAATTTGAGCTGTTTATTTGATTTGATTTTCAAAACTTGAACTATTTAAGTTTAAATTTTAATTTTTTTATTCTTATTTGAATCAATTTTGGTCAGGCCTATAGCATGGTTGATCATCTTTGTTGTTGAAGGCAAAGTGTTTGCTATAGACTGTTTTATTGATATTATGAACTCTATGCAGCACTCTGTGACCTTATAAGCCTTTGCAATAACTTAAATGGGCTATGGTAAGTTGGTAGTCTCTTGGTCTATTAGGTTAGGTTTCCTTCTAGCAATCAATAAATTTGGCCTTGATTAAATAAGTAAACAAAACTGCTAAAAGAATATATAATGATCTGGTTCCTAAAATTGTTAGTTTTCTCGGTATTGCAAGTTGTTTATAAAGCACAAGTATTATAAGACACTCTTATCATGTAGGCCAACTTAATGCAGATGTTATTTTTTCTGGATGTACCCTTCACTGTTCTTTATACTCAAAAAAGAAGTAGCCGAAAGATAGTTATCGGGAGTAACATTGAACTCGGTGAAACTAAATAAAGAGAAAGCTCGGAGCATATCCGATGCTTCTTAAATGAACCGCTGCTGCTACTCGATAGTAATTACTTTCGCCAAAATAGTTTGGTTTTTCTTGTGGTATTTCTCAGGGTGCTGCTTGGGAGCAACCATGAAGTACACTTGGGAAATATGTATATATTCTTCTTACAAATGATTAATGATGCTAGCTTTATCACTAAGTATCTTATTTATTTATTTCATGAGATTCTAGTGCGTGTTGATATTTGATCCACTGTTTTGTGGCACAGGTACACGTCTTTCACCGGTCTGTTTCCGCTGTTGTCAAGGGGTCAATTGCGATTAGTAAAAGTGGAGGAAATATCACAGACCATAGATGCTGAAAATTTAACTGTGCAGAACTCTGTCCAATTCTCGGGGCCGTTAGCCTCGAGTTCTATTAGTGCAAGTGCAAAGTTCGAGGTCCGAAGTCCCAGGCGAGTGCAGGTATGTTGTTTATGTCTGTCTCCAACTGCCAGCATTTGGAATGTAATCGAACCCTACCGTACTAAACAAATTTTCATTCTCATTTTTCCTTTTCGAATGTCACCAAATGCATTAAGAAATGAAAGATCTGGATGTAACTTGAAATTGTCTTGTTTTATTTTGTTGTATGCAGATCAAGTTTCAGGAAGGCATAATCGGAACTCCCCAGCTGACGGACTCCATAGTCTTACCCGAAAATGTGGAATTTATGGGACAAAAAATCGATCTAGCTCCTATCAAAAGCTTGCTCAACTCTGTACAAGACACGGCTTCCACTGTTGCAAAGACGATTTCGAGCCGACCACCATTGAAGTTCTCATTATCAAACCGCAATTCGGAATCATGGTTACTTACCACATACCTTGATGAAGACCTGCGGATTTCAAGAGACGGCGGGAGCGTTTTCGTGCTCATCAAGGAGTGCAGTTCTCTCTTGACCACCATGAACTAAAATTTAGATTACATTCCTTCTTCCTCACCTTCGCATCACTATATCTATGCTCCTGGTTTTCTGTTAGGTTGATCTGATACGTAAATATCTATAAACATGAATTCTAAATGAATAAACATGCACACACTTATCTTTCACTCCATGTTTTATGCTTTCACTCCATTAAAGCACCAAACATGTATTATTAGTGAACCAGATTTGCAATACACATTTCATTTTTTCTTTCTTGAGACCAAAAAAAAAAAAAAAAAAGTTAAATTCTGCTATTAGTACATGTACAATGCCTTAGTTGTCTATTTGGTCCTTGTACTTTAATTGGGTCATTTTCCATCTTTATACATTTCAAATTTTAAAATATTAGTCCTCGTCAAATGGTAGCTACTAAATTCATTAAGTTATGATGTTTTCAAAAATTGATTAGGCAAATATATAATGCCATGACCTCATCCATATGTATAATGCAATGTCAACTTATTATTTTCACATGTTCCTAAAAAAAAAGATTAGTTAATAGATTTAAAGATTGTTGTTTGCAGTAAGATTGAAATTCTAAATTTTAAAAAATGTAGTGATAACAATGATCTAGTTGGAGAACATGGATTAAGACCTATAACTTTATGCATAATACATGAGCAATAGTAGAATTTAACGAAACATATTTAACTATTACTATTTGATCAGGATTACAACTTCAAAAATGAAAACGTACAGAGACTAAAATTAACCAATTCGATAAGTTAAAGGACTAAAATTGATCTAATTAAAGTATAGATATTAAATCTATAACTTACACAAGATACAGGGTCTAATATCAGAATCTAACAAAAAAAAATGGAAATTGCCTTACTCTATCTAATTTGGACTTGGTGCTGTATATATTTATGAACTTACACTATGAATTCAACTTTTCTTTTCTTGATTTAGCTTTATCAACTAATTAAGTAAATGATATATTTCAAATATAAGATTGCATTAATTCAGAAAGTCAGAATCAATCAATATAAACTGTGGCTTTCAAGGATTGGAGTCTCATCTTTTGCCAACAATGTCACGATCTGATCGATTCACTTATTGCTTTTAAATTTCTTTTATCATCAAAGTATACGTCGAAACCATTTTTTAAAGGATTGTTCGAAAAACGGGGTTCGACTTTTTGAAAAATAAAAACGGGAGTCGCCACCAACCTTTTTTTAGGTGTGATTGGATCACCTTATAAAACGTTTTGGTCTACGAAAATTAAGAAAACAGGTTCGGGAGTTGGTTACGTACGAGGAAGGATTAGCACCCTCGCAACGCTCAAAATTGGTACCAAATTGAATAGTTTTTTTGTCTTAATGTCAAAAATTTGAAAGAAATTTAAAAAAAAGCGATATTTCTTTAAAACTGTGATAATTTGAGAAAAGAATCAAGATTCATTCGTTCTTAAAAGAGTGCAAACATCATATCCAGCATGATTGGACATGATATCTTTAATCTTTTGTAACTAAAATCATCTTGTGATTCATAAAACTTATTTAAAAGGATATTTTAGATAATTAGACGAACGAGAAATTACAACCCAGCATGTTAAGGCGCTATTTCTCGAATTTCTAAGTATTCAAAATATTGCCTTGCACCCCTTTTTAAAAGTTCCTTTTTAATTGAATAAAACATGACTTTTGGTCTTAAAAAAATGATATGTTTACATTTTATAAGAAATTATAATAACCTAGCTACCATATACATGTTTTATCATTTCATGAAAGCATAGTAAAAGTGATGGACAAGGATCTAAATTATCTAATATACTATTATTTTAATGCATGGTCATGGATAACATTATTACATACAAATTACAACATGGAATATAGTGAATTAAGTAGTATAAATTATATAACACATACATAACAACATTTCATGCAAACATATCTAATTTATCATAATTAACTAATTTTATGTGAATATAAAAAAACAAGAACAAAATGATATATAAAATTTAACATATTATACAATACCAAATAAGAGTGAGTCTAAAAATAAGCTATTAAAACGTAAAAATATAAAATGGCTATTAAATCCTCGTAACTAAAATTATCTCATGATTTTGAAAATTTATTAAAAGGATATTTGGTTATTTAGTCAAACGAAAAATCGCAACCCAGCATGTTAGGGTACTATTTCCCGAATTTCTAAACACCAAACATTGCCTTACTTAAGAAAAAAACTTTTTCAATTAAATGAATTTTTTAAAACAATGAATAATATAGAATTTAATAAAAAAATTGATATAATACTAAAATTATTAAAAAAAATAAAATATAAAAGAGAATTAAAAATCAAGGAAATAGGGATTAAATAAAAAAGGTTGAAAACGAAGATGAACAAAGAATAAATAAGAACAAACCGTAGAAAATAAGAACGCAAGAGGGAGAGAAATTTGAGTGAATGCTCTCAAGAATCCTTATTGCCTCCCAAAACTTCAGTCTTTACAATGAAGGGAGAGGTCTCTATTTATAGTTGAACCTCCTCAAATCCAACGGTACAGATCAATTACATCAACGGTTAAGATTAAAGGATATCTACAAATTAAATCTCCAAGATTACAAGATCATATCTAAGATTGCAATCATATCTAAGATTGCAATCATATCTAAGATTGCAATCATATCTAAGATTGTATCATATCTAAGATTGCAATCATATCTAAGATTGTATCACATCTAAGATTGCATATCATATATAAGATTGCATATCATTGAAGATTATATTTCCATATGAGTCAAGCTTGTAGATGGACCTTAAATCTTTTCAAGTAATGGGTCATTCCGATCAGGCCAAATTATATTTGTAATTCTGGACTGAACTTGGATTTCATTTATTTATTTTAAATACTGAAATGGGTTTTTGGACTTATTTCTGGGCCCGGGCAAAATTGAGTGTCTACAGTATAGATTATTCATCATAGTTTATTCTAGTTGGTGTTAGTGTCACGATCCGTCCTTGAGTAAAGCTACTTGAAGCACTAGATCAAGTTCAGAACAATGCGAGAGCAAGAAAATCGAGTCACAAAGTTGTTGGAATGTCCCAGAAAACTCTAGAAATTCAAAGAAATGATCAGACCTTGTAGAAAATGTGTATAAGATTCTGAAAGTTCTAGAACTATCCACACTTATATAACATTTAATAGGGTAGTTGAGAAATTTCTAAAGGATAGATCTAACCGTCCATTGAGATTAATGGTAACCATTGAATTTGTTAAGTATGACTCTTATTTCAATCAAATTTGAGAAATAATCTTTCAGTTAAACTCTATTTATTTGCTTCAATCAAACTCTAATTAGTCTAGATTATTTTGTTATTATTTGACCTATGAATTTAGCCTATAAGTTGGGCCTCGCAAATACGGTATTACAGGAGGTATTGATGGAGAAGACCTCATCCGCCTTGTGAAAAAGGTTAGAAACTCTTTATGTGACTAAGTTTCTAGCCAACTGTTTAGTGTTGAAACAACGTCTATTTTCGTTACGCATGAATGAATGTGAGATTTTTAGAGATCACATCAGTCAATTCATTACACTTTTAAATGATTTAAAGAACGTTAAGGTTCAGATTGACGATGAAGATCAATCTATGCTATTAATCTACTATTTAATCCTTCATAAAAGTCTTTTAGGGAGGCCCTGATTTATGGCAGAGACAAACTCTCGTTCGAAGATGTGAAGGGTCATTTGTTGAGTAGAGACAAACTCGACAATGAGTTTGGTTCGGATAGCAAGGCAAATAGGCAAGCTTCCATTTTGGTAGTATCAAAGAAGTGAGACAAAAGGTGTCGCTATTGTAAAAAGTTAGGTCACGTCAAAGCAGATTGTTATAAACTGCAAAATAAAAAAGCTACTGAGAGTAACGAGGAAGATGTAGCTAGTGCTAATTTGGCCAATGAAAGCAGTGTTGATTTGTTGTCAGTGTCAACGAGCGATAACTTTAAACTTACGTCCAAGTGGATCCTAGATTCGAGATGTTCTTTCCACATGTATCCCAATAGAGAATGGTTTTCCACATACAATTCGGTTGAAGGTGGAGTTGTGCGCATGGGAAATGATTCATCCAATAAAGTAATTGCTATTGGTACTGTCAAAATTAGAATGCATGATGGGACAATTAGGACACTCTCAGATGCCAAGTATGTACCAGATTTACGAAAGAATCTCATCTCATTGAGTATTTTAGACTCGAAAGGACGCAAAATCAACATTAAGCCGAGTGGCATTAAGGTATCTCGTGGAGCTCTCATTTTGTTAAACGGTAAAAAGACCGACAATCTTTATATTCTGAAAAGTTCTATAGTGACTAGTGAAATCAAACGTCCCTCGTCCGTTAAGGAGTTGAGTTCAACTCATTTAGAGTGGAGACAACTTAGTCATAGGAGGGAAAAAGGTATAACAGTTTCGTTGAAAAGAGGTTCTCTTTTGAATGCAGGTTTTGAAAAGTTAGGGCACTGTGTTCGTGAAAATCAGACCCGGGTTAGTTTTAATTTGGCAGTGTACAAGTTAAAGGCTAGAAGTCTTCCAGTTTCTAAGCACAGATTCGACTCAGTTAATTCCCTACATAGTTCAAGATAGGCCCATGACGAGCTTTGGCAAAAGTGGCATTGTGAAAATACGAGTCAAGGTGGAGATTTGTAAAGTATGACTCCTATTTCAATCAAATTTGAAAAATAATCTTCCAGTTAAACTCTATTTATTTGTTTCAATCAATCTCTGATTAGTCTAGATTATTTTATTATTATTTGACTTATGAATTTAGCCTATAAATAGGCTCTTTTACAACCATAAAATATACACACATTAGATATTAGAACTCATAACACTTCTAGAGAATTTTCAGTTTACGTTTTGAGGGTTCTTTGTTTTCGGGTTTTTAGGGTTTAGTTTTTATCTCCGTCTTTTGTACTCTTTGTTCTTTTGTCATTATTGTAACAACCCAATTTTCAGTGGTGTCGAAAACAGTGATTCAAGATCACTAAATCTGATGAGTAAGTTCAAAAATTTAATAAATTAATATTTATGAGTCAAGTGTGATTTTAGAAATATTCTTAAACTAGTGAGTTTTGTGATTTAAAAGAATTTATTAGGTAAATTAGGTTAAAAATGATGTATCGAGACCTCGATTTTATAAACTGAGCCGTAAATATTTATATAAATATTTACGAAATGTCATTAGGTTAGTATTAAAGTTTCGTTAGAAAATGTTAATGTTTTGATGGTTAATTAATTAAAAAGGACTAAATTGAAAAAGGTGCAAAATTTGCTAAAGTGATTAAATAGTTTAAGTGAAAAATAAGGGAGGACTTATAAAGAAAATTAACCCAAAGGGGATGGCTGAGGTGGCATTAGTAAGAAAAAAATCTGAAATTTTGGTAAAATAAGGGTAAAAATGGAAATTTTGCAAAATTAAGTAAATAAAATAACAATTAAAAGAAATCTAGACAATTCTTCATAAAATTTTAGCTAAAAATGCCATTGAAGAGTCCTCTTGAGCTGGTTTTTCATATTTTTGCTACAAGTGAGTTTAATTCTTGCCTTGTTCTTGTAATTTTTGTGTTTTTAAGACTTTTACAATTAGGTCCAACTATCTATTTCATTAGTTTTTGATTCTATGGGTAATTTTGAAAGTTAACATTGATGAGTGCTGAATGTTTATGATGAATTAACATGGATTTGAAGCTTTAATTTGGTATATGATGATTTTATTAAGTAATTTTGATAGAAATTGATTTTAGGACCTAATTGTGAAAAGGATTCAATCTTAGGGTTTGGCATAAATTCTGAATGTCAAAGGCTGTGAAATAGCCTATAATACTTAGGCAAACTGTTAATTGAGAAAAATTAGCTAAATTGATGGGTTAATTAATCAGGGACTAAATTGTAAAAACTATAAAAATTAGGGTAAAATGTGTAATTTTGAAAATTAAAGGGCATAAATTGTGAAGTGAATTAGAATTGAATTAGATGCTAATTAATGAATAATTTTACATTATAGATCAAGAACCCGAAGATAAACGCGGAAAAGAGAAATTAACAAATTAGTCATTGAATTCCTACAACCTCTACAAACTACCCCAGGTACGTTCATATGATTAAACATTCATGATTAATTGTTAATTTAGGAATGATATAATGTTTTATTTTATATCTTTGATATGAAATTATGATTATTGTAATAATATGATAATCAAATTGAAAGTTCAAATTAGGTGGAATGCAGGATTGAGTACAATCGTTTCGTGATAGAAGATAAATTGATGGATAAGACCATGGTTGGACCATGGCAATGTTAAACATAAGACCATAGTTGGGCTATGACATTTTATTGAAAAAACCATAACTGGGTTTTGGCACCGTAAACGTAAGACCATGGTTGGACCATGACAGTATATGTATATGTGTAAGACCATAGATGGGCTATGACATCCTGATGATAAGAACGTAACTGGGTTATTGCTTTACGAGTGTAAGACCATGATAGGGCCATGGAAATATACGTGTAATACCATAGTTGGACTATAGCATCAAGACAACGATGTACTCAATTTTGTAAGACATTCTCTAATTTGACAATGATTGGTAAGTGTCATATGGATTAAAGTGATAGAATTTAAGTAGTTATTGATATTGAGCTCAATCAAGTGAATTCATCATTTGAAATTGTGATCGGTAGGAAGTGTTAGTGAATTGCATGTTTTATGATTTGTTATAGTATGTTCGATAAGATTTAACTTTAAAACCAATGAACTTACTAAGCTTCATTAAGCTTACTCGTGTAGTTTAATATTTCTTAAATATTAATGTGAGATTGGAGGATCGAATCAACGCATCAGGCCACACTATCCAGATTTCTTCGGTAGATTTTGTAATACAACCTATGGTTTATATGGCATGTATAGGGTTGGATAGAAAAGAGTTAAACTTAAATTATGAATGTAAATGGTGCTTATATATATATATATGTTTGTTTGCAAGTATTTAGTAGTAGATATTAATAAATCAATGAATGGAGTTATTTTGATGATTTTATGTAAATGAGTTTTGCGATGATATATTATGTTTAATACATGATTTTGGTTTGAATTGGTTGCTTGGTTGGGATATATTGGTGTATATCAATGTTGTGTACAGGATGATATTAAAAAGGGTGAAAAAATGGCCTTAAAATGACCTATTTTTGTCCACACGGGCAGAGACACAGCCGTGTGTGACCCACGGCCTGGCACATGAGCATGGGGTCTGGCCGTGTGTCCCCTGCACCTTGAAATTTCAAAACAGAATGCCTAGGTTTTTGCACACAGCCTAGCACACGGGCATGTGATTGGCCGTGTGACATAAGTCAGAGTTGCACGGGTAAGGATATGGGCTGGGACACGGCTGTGTGTCTCATATCGAATGCCCATACGACTTAAGACACTAGCGTGTCTTCTCACACGGCCGGCCACACGGGCGTGTGTCCCCTACTATTAAGAAAAATTTTGAAATTTTGGGAAAAATTTCTTGAGTGTTTGGTTTAGTCCCAATTCACTTCTAAAGTGTATTTTGGGCCTCGAGAGCCCATCTAAGGGACAATAAGATTGTTTTATGATTGATTCTTGACATGAATAATAAAGGTTGTGAAATGTCTGTAATTAGTCCGTAAAGTTTAGTAATACTTCGTAACCTTGTTCCAGCGACGGATAAGGGTTAAGGGCGTTACATTTATTGGTATTAGAGCTTTGGTTTAGCAGATTCTTGGAACGAATATAACATGTAAAGTGTCTAAAAATACATGCCATATAAATTTGTGATAGTGTGATGTGTATGATCCAATCTAATCTTTGTTTTTTTATAGATTGTAGAGATGTCTGATAGATCTGAACATGCTAAATGTGATGAAGCTAATAGCAGAGTACAAACATCTAAACACGGGACAAGTAGTAATGTCCCAGTTTCTTCGATGTAAGAACAAGAACTCAAAAATATGTTCTTTGGGTTTATGAATCAATAGTTTAAGGACTTTATGCAAGAAAGAAATCAAACTCAGCAAATTCCTCCCCTTACTACACCATCTGTAGCACCTCCGGTTGTACCTCTACCTCCTCCGGTAATTGAATTAAATAAGCGTACTCCAGTAGAAAAACTCAAAAAGTTTAAGGCCGAAGAATTTCAGTGCAGTTCAAATGATGACCCCGTCAAAGCTGAGTATTGGCTTAAGAATACAGTGAGAGTTTTTGAAGAAATGGTTTGTCCTCTAGATGATTATTTGAGGTGTGTTGTTTCCTTACTAAAAGAGGAAACATTTAATTGGTGGATGACCATTGTGGCTATGGCGTCAAAAGAGAAAATCACTTGGGAATTTTTCCAGA